>JAPDOI010001760.1:0-144666 GCA_029168955.1 Aplectana chamaeleonis
TACCTGCTAAGGAGAAGTTTTCAGCGAACTATGTCGTTTTCCATCAACAACGTCTGCAAGAACCCTAACTTTGTTTCGGCGGCGATTCGCTGCGCTTCGTTGTATTTTGGATTATAGCCAGCGACCCTCCACGACAAGCCCGTAACGGTCAAAATCTCCCGGCCTGCCCACGACCCAATATCCCCTTTCGCGGCGGGACCAGGCATGGGTTCTTGGTACGCCTGCTCAATCGATATATTAGACAGATCTGGTCAATGCAGCGCCTCTTTCGGCAAAACGTTCTCTTGTTTTTTCGAAGCAATGGGTAATTTTTCTCCACAGCGCCATTTTTTCGTAATCAACGGGTGCCTACCTGCAAAGTTCAAAAATAGCGAAACAAATTGCGACGAAATGACCTATTGCATGATTATTTACATTTCTCACACATTTTAACCATTTTCTTGTGCTGTAGTCTTCTAAAAAACACAAGGAAATTGTAACAAACTTCTTCCCATTACGATTAGGCAGCGGCCCCCAATTTAGCTGTTTTTGAGACGTACCAAGAGCACAGTCGCCCCTTTCCTGAACCAATGTTAGTATGGAATAATCCGATACAGTAAAACACCTCTTCATCGTTCCTTGTTGAAGATATAATCCGTCGATCATGAACGTTTTGATAACGAAAGTGTCGCACATAACGATCGAACAGAGGTGCCAAGAATCCATACCTGGTCCCGAAACGAACAGGGGTACTGCGGATCCGGGGCAGGGCGCAAAATTTTGACCGTTACTCGCTTGTCCCTCCACTTGGAGCCCCTTGAGGGTCGGAACGCCATGCGAGCACAGAACACGTTCGAGGATGACCATCAATAGTCTTTCGACGGCAAATTCACGCATTTAAAGAGAATATTGTCAACGGATATCATAAAACTGATATTAGAATGTAAATAACACGGGAAAAAAGTATAACGAAAGCTTAAACTTCAAAAAAAGCCAGTGCAAACCATTGCTGCGGCTGGAGAGGGCGCAACATTGAGCAGTTTCCGTCCACTGAGTGAACCAATATTGTCCTTTTTCGTCATTCTGCAAGGCAGAAAAAATGAATTTTCACGAATATTTCAAGAAAAAACATTTGAAAATCCTACCTCAGGAACAATCGGCAGCCTTTTTGTGTCATTCTCGAATCAGTATGTGCTCAAAAAAAGGCACTAGTTGTGGATAAACCTAAAGCTAGAAGCACAAATGGCCTCAAATTACGTGCGAATTTTGAAATGCACATGAAAATGTAGGCAAGTCTCGAAAAATGAACATCAACAGCGAAAAAATGGCGAAAACCCACGACAAAACTATAAACATCCATTCAAATCGTTGCAAAACCAATCAGTGAACTTCATTGGACACCACCACATTAAAAAAGCTGCAGCCAAGACGGCTGCTAGTATAGTTTATTCACATTGTAAAGCGGCTATCTTGTAATAATCAGGCTTATTGGCTACGGTCATCGCTGGATTGGCGCTGGAGCAAGGTGCGTCCTTTAAACGGCAGCGAACTTCCGCCGTTTGCCGATGACCGGGCTTTATAGATTAATTACTGTTCTTTTCTATAACAATTCAGGCATCAGCTCAGAACTTCGTTCCGGCCTTCCTGGGACAAACTGGGTTTTGGGCGACCCGAACACTCAGAAATCGAGGCCAGATCCCGTTCCGGGCGACCCGCTAACCAAACGATCGTTACCAACCACCCGCATGACGAAAATTGCCTTCCCGGTGGAGCGAATTTGCGCGTGAATGTAAAATAACGGACGATTTATGTACAATGTGAAATTTTTTTCGCACAACTCGATTCATCATTTCGGGCGACCCGGACGAGCAGCGATTGGTCGCCCGGCATTGGGTAACCGGAAAGCGCGGTCCCAGGCTCTGAGAGATTTCGGTACTGGGGGAGGACGGAGTATGGGGTGGGGTCGGCGCCAGCCGGCTGGCAGCAGTGACAGGCCTCGTCCGAGGCGCCCCGACAGCGAGATCGGGGGGTCGGTCGCTCGTTGATTTCTGGCGATCGGAGCAGATCACGCACGCAAGATCAGAGCTGGTGCCTGGAACTCAATCCTTTCAACAACAAAGGGCAAGTGACGATTTCCTGTATTAAAGCAAACTCGGGTCGGACAGCCCGAAGCACTTCGGGTAAACGTTTTGACAGGGGTTGGAAGTACTTTCTAGGGGAGTACACGATCCCCGAATTTTCAAGGGTTTGAAACTCCGGGCAAGCAAAATTCTGACATGAGTGCGAAGTTTTCTCCGCGTTTTTTCAAGGGGTTGGAACCCCGGGTGGGCGAGATTATGACATGAGAGCGAAGTTTTCCCGGTTTTTTTCAAGGGGGTGGAACCCCGGGTGGGCGAGATTATGACATGAGTGCGAAGTTTTCTACGCTTTTGCCGACTACTGGAGCTCTAATATCAGTACTTTATACACTCATATTATTCACAATGATTCATTTGCTTTATTGTAGGAAGTCGTCATCCTTCTTGTTTGTAGAAACGACGTTCTTCACGCACAGGCTCTGATCTTGCGTGCGTGATCTCCGTCGATCGCCAATCAACGAGCGACTTAGATATTCGTGGGGAAGTTCCCGAGGACAATAGACTTAATTTGGTCGTTATCCCTCGGTCGAGGGGAGAGGAGCGAGACGTTCCCCCGGAGGGGAACGTCTCCCCCTCTCCCTCAAATTACACACAACGATAAGGCGTTCGAAACAGTCAACTCGGGGGAGAACAAGGGAATTTCGCTTCACGGTTGTTCCCATGGCCTCCCCCCGAACATGATGAACGCGAAAACAAAGCCGCAGCGTATACGGTGATGCGGACAGGCTAGTCGCTAGGTGGTCTCGCACTTCGCAAGTTGAGTGGGTAGATCTGCCACTCAAGGACTACGTAAGGCATCTCTGTCTGGATTTCAGATGAGCTACTAAGCTTCTCTATAACCTTTAGTCATAGGTGAATATTTTTGGACCGATTTTCGGACGAACAATGGGAAGATCTGCAGTCGGAAGATTGCGGGAAGACCTGCAGTAGGTAGAACAAGAGAAATCCTGCTGTAGGAACTTCCCCTATTACTCTGCCGTCGAGATGTCCCGTTCGGCTCCCCCCGATTCGGGGGAAGTTCCCCAGTTGTTTCGAGGGAACGTCCTCACGAATATCTGGGGCGGCATGCATGAACGCAGCGAACGGTGTCAGGGAGCCGCTCCGCGTGTCATGCGCGCCGCGTCGAGCAACGGGGCGGCCCCGAATTTCGTGGCGTGTATTGATGTGCCTGATTTTCGGGGCCACCCCGTTGCTCGACGCTGCGCGCATGGCACGCGGAGCGGCTCCCTGACACCGTCGCTGCGTTCATGCATGCCGCCCCTGAGGAGGGAGCCATCGTTCCGCTGTTGGGGCGACTCGGCCGAGTCCTGTCACTGCTGCCAGCCGGCTGGCGCCGACCCCACCCCGCACTCCGTCCTCCCCCAGCTCCGTAACTTCCAGTTGATAACCGCCCCTTACAAGGGAAGCGTTTGGAGAGGTAAACGCATCTGGGAAAACGACCAGTATCGTTAGTATCTCTTCTGGCTCAATAGTAAAAATGCGCAGTATCCCGCCCCGAGCTGCAGGTTCGAACAAGCTATGAGCATTCTTTAAGCCTCGCGAAAAGGCAAAGATACCCACCCAGCAGGCATTTTTTTTGCGAGTTTCAGAAAATTTGCTCGGATTTAGCCCAAAACTTGTATGTAGGGGTAATCTAGTGTGGTGAACACGAATCTGGAGTCCATTTGTCGAAATTTCGAGGCTTACTGTAGGTTACTGTAGGTATCATGCCACTTCGGGGGCAAAAGCCACCTTAGTATTTTGAAAATCGACAAACGGACGTTAAAACCCCCGTAAACAAAGTTTGAGTACAATCTGAGATTTTGACCAAACTACCGTACACCCACCGTAATCTACCGTAATCAGCAAAAAGTCGATAAACGGATTCCAGACTCGTGTTCAGCACTCCAAATAACCCCCAGAGGCACAATTCGAGCAATATCTACCGCAGCACTCCGAAAATCTCGAAACTGGGGTTTTTGCCTCGAAATTTTTTCCGGTTGGGAAGCTTTGAACGAAATTAGCCGAAAACTTTGGAAAACTGACTAATAGACTACAGATTCGTGATCAGCGCCCCGAAAACCCCCCTGGGAGAATTTTAAGTCAAATCTGGAACATTTTTCAGAAACGCTTCCAGAGCCCTCTAATCGGTATAAGAATTCGCTCGACCGAGAAATCATACAAGTCCAAAACGCTGTCAGTCTGGACAAAGTATGTGCCAGTGGTATGGCTGTGTCTAGGGGTATGAGATGACCGGACCAAGCTGTTTCGAGATATCACGCGATCAAACCGTTGTCACAGTGCAGAAAACTTGAATTAATACTTGTTTATGATTCACAATAATACAGACAATACTCGAGTTACACTAGATAAATAGGTATCAATTACAATACAGTACCACACAGGTGAATAGCGAACTGAGGCGTTTCACTGAGACTTGGCCACTTAGGCTTTGCTCTCGGTCAAGGGGGAACCGTCACTCTTCAACGGCTTCACGTAGGCTGCTCCTTTCGCGGAGCTGTGCAGTCCGCAACTCTCTCGCTCCCCATCTCGGTCGCCTTATATGGGCGCCCGCGTGGTCGTCTCGGTGCGTGCCCCGCCTCCGCCCGAGCATTGAGCCACGCCCACAGAAATGATTTGATGAACTGGAGCCAGAGCGATCCCTTTGCGACACTCCTCCCCATCGGGGAGCCGACGACCTCGGCGGCCGATCCATCGCTAGCTTCTGTACTCCTGATGATTGCTTCCTTGTAGCGTCGTAGAGGTTCCTCGAGTTGCAAACAGCTTCTCTGAAATTGAAACTTTCACAAAACATCCTTTCAATGTTTGTTTTCATTCTCTTGCCCCTCGGCATGACGGTCTCTTGCCTATCATCGGGAAAACGTGATGAAACCGCCGTATTGCGGTGATCAGGTGCTAGGACTCGCTGTACAGCTTTCTTGTCCTTGTGAGCTGCATAGTTTGACACCTCTTTCCTTGACCTCCAGAAGATTCTTGTAGGCTTTCTCTCTGCCTTGCCACATAGGATTTCTATTGATGACGGTTTCCTGGTGCATTCTGCAACCTTCACCTTTCGAACTGAACTTCTCCCTTCCTTAGAGATAACTCTGGGTTGTTTCTCTTGTTTTACCTTCAACACTATGCCTAAGCTCTCTAGCGCATTTGTTCCCAATAGAACTTCGTCATCATCTTCACGCGAAATGTAGAACGCGACTTCAGCACTCGCGGTGTTCTCGAGCTTTATTTTGATGCGTACTGCTCCCAGGAATTCCATCTCGTTATCGGAAGCATCGTACACTCGGCGGCCTTGTATCGACACAAGCTGGAGCCTGTCAATATCGTATCCATTGCTTCGAGCTTCTTCCAGTACTTTCATCGGTACAAAACTTATCATCGATCCTGTATCTATCAAAGCAGGTACCTTGACATTGAGCATTTGTGCTTCCATCATCCATGCCGAGAAAAACCAATTCCTTAAGAACACTTAAAGGCAGTGTTCATGTTGTTGATAAGAATTGTCTTTTCGGTTTTTTACCTATCTTGAAGACGGTCCCATGCTGATTCCAATGATGTTTTCGGAATCGTGAGAGACCTTCTAGGAACGGAGTTATGGTCCCTCAAAAATTGGGCTAGGGAAGCACGGTGGACGAGTTGTCCGAGGCTTGTAACTCCCGTCTTTTGCAGCCGATGTATGCGAGCTGACCTGGCTAAAGAGAGAAGTTGAGAATGAAGGGAAGAACGGGGCCGTTGATCGGAAACCATCGCTCATCTCACAATCTCGAGCATTCATTTGTTCACGTCGGTGGGCGTGGAAAGTGCATCTGGGGTGTGACGGGCTGACGGGTGTCCAACTTTGAGGCCATAGGGGACCGTTCCGAGCTCATTTTTCTTAGTTTTTTCAACGTTAGGGTTGCGCTAGGCCCCGCACCTGCCGATCTCCACCAAAAAATCAGACATGGTTTTTACCGTGGACACTGCCTTTAAACCTACATTACACTTGTTATCCGAAGATATTTTTTCGGATAGTGGATCGATTTGGGTAGTGCCGATTTTAAATTTTCCGGATACTATTTCGATTCAGATAATGCGCTTTTTGGAGTTCCCGGATAATGAATCGATTTAGATAAGGACATTTTTCCAATGATTCGGATACGGATATCCGGTCGGATAACTTCGGGTACTTTTGGAACAAAGTTGAGGCAAAACGGTGAAAAATAAACCAGGTACTCAAGGCAAGCCTCTGAAAAACATCCAAAATTGAACAAACAGTAGTACTACATTGCATTTGCAGCATGTTCGCACACCAACTTTAATCTTCATGTATGCATTTCAATAAAAATATGAAACCAAATCTTCAATTACGCTATCGTCATTGGGAGGCACTGTATTATCCATACACAGGTTTTTCTGGACAACTAGCAAGTAAAACGTACGCAATGCAGCTATACAAAAAGCCACTGAGTCATATCTTTTGACCATGCCTATTTTCCGCGCCGCAGTGACTCTTCCGATTTCGTAAGGAGAAGGAAAACCCTGGGTTGATGTACTAAAGTGAAGGCTATACGGAAAAATGGCCAAGGCGAAGTGCCATTTTATCCGATTTCATCCAAAAATTATCCGATTTTATCCGAAAATTATCCGATTTTATCTGAAGTTCAATGATTTTCGGATTTGAGTGAAGACTCGTAGGCAAATTTCTTTTATTGACAACGTTTCAAAGAGCGTTTGAGAGTTAACACTGAGCGGAGCAAAACCCTTAGTGGTGTGTTCAGTGACGTTCTTGAGAAAAGAGGGAAAAATTCGGCAGACGAATTGTGTCAGTACACGAGCAAAGTAGAAAACGATGGAGAAATAATAGCAGAACTGTGTGACATAATGAATACTGATGCACTACAGATCAAGGATGCAGCCTTATCAATGCACGACGACATGGAAAAAGCTCGCCGGGAGCTGGACAGCTACGGAAGTGGTGAGTCAAGAATGTCAGTAACAAATTATCGACAAAACATTGGAAATGCAAGATTTCAGATGTCGACGACGAGATCGATTGGTCAGCCATCTGCGCCAGTCTGGACACGCTCGACGCCAGCTCAAACAGCAAGCCGAAGCCACGAGGATCTGGATCAGGGTCAGTTGGTCACTTATCTCCAGTCACTGGCATGCGCGGAGCCTGGAATACATAAGGGACTGAAAAAATAAGAATTTCAAAGAATTCCTAAGGCATTTATTAAGCGAAAATACCTTAGAGTGATCCATGATGATGCGACAATTCTTGCGAAGAATGGACGGATTTCATTTGTTCGATCAAAGACATTGCACGTCATGCGAGGATCGACTCAAATGCCGTGGACGGTCCTTACCAAATGGCGCTCTAGAAAGTGAAAGTCGCAGTGGATGACGTTGGAAGAAAAAATCGCCCTGGCAAGAATGGTACCATTGGGTTTGCAGCACCGGAGTCCGCACAGATGTTAGAGAGAGATGGCGAGAGACTTGGAGTCCGTGCTACAGTGACGAAAGTCGTTCAGCACTTGGATAATCGTCTGGCCACTGGACATCCTTCAATCCGCACTTGCGAATAACCATTGTTGCATCACGCAATACGGTGATAATCATGCTATGACAAATATGATCCTGCCGGGAACATGCAATTTTCTGCAAGTGCGGACCAAAACTTCGCTGGCAGAACGACAGTATCTCCGAGGAGACTGTGATCAGCCGTGTATGCTTGACCTCGGTGAGACCGTTTACACGCAGCCCCAGTCAGTCGCGGTGGAATCAATGAACCGACCATAGTCAACTATCTCTGAATTTGGAATCAAAATCAGGTGAGGACTCCTCTGAACGAAGGCACAGAAGTCTTTGGAGTTCCGTCAATATCTATACAAAACGCGACTTTTCGGGTGTTAGGAAGGTTGTTCCGAACTTCGCTTATGAAGTTCATGCTGTAGCCCTACTGTCGATATGGGTGGATTTGCTGTTAGTCACGGTAAATCCCAGGAAATTGAGAAAGGAACCGAAATTCAGAAAAGTTGTTTCACGAGCTTCAGCGACCACGTGGTTTCCGAGATCGGAAATTGAATGCGCTACAACGTCAGCCTGAAACTTTTTTTATATTACCTTTTTCGCGGTATTAAAATATGGCACAGACTGTTAAAACGCCAAACTTCCAGTTTTTCGCGTGCAGTCGCGTAGTGGAGGTCAGAGACAGCGAGAGAGTGTTCGGCCGCTGGAAAGACCAGCATCGCGAGCACACGCAGCGCGTTGAGTGATGGGAATCGCGACTCTTTACAAAGGCTCATTTTGCGTTTTCAATAATGATTCTAGACCATTCGCAGAAAAGTGAAGTTACTCTCCTGATCGAAAGTCAGGCCCGTACTTGCGGACAACCCTTTGTTGCATCACGCATTACGATGATAATCAAGCTATGACAATGATAATCGTGCCGTGATTACGCATTATCATCTTGATGCGTAACGCAATTAAGCTTGGATAACAATAGTACTTCGAAGGAGACTGTCATCAGTCATGTATGTTCGACTTACACAACGACCGTTTACATTTAGCCCCAGTCAGTCACGTGGACTCAATGTACAGACCCCCAAATTTGAAATCGATTTTAGATGAGGACTCCTCTGAATGAAGGCACGGACATTTCTGGGGTTTCGTTAATATGCGAGAGTATCTATGCAACTGGCAACTGCTGAGTTATTAGGAGAGTTGTTCCGAACTGCTCAGAAAATTTGTGTAGAGTGGTTTAGTACGCTGAACATAAATCTGGTGTCGATATTGGTGAGTATGCTGTTAGTCACGGTAAATCCCCGAATTATGAGAAAAAACTAAATTTCAGAAAAGTTGAATCACGAACCTTGGCGTCCATGTGATCTGCTACCTCAGAAATCGGGTGTAATCAAGCGGCAGCGTGAAAAATTACATTACCTTTTCTGCAGTATGAAAGTGTGGAACCCGTCTAACCCTCCGTAACTCAGACTCCAAGCGGAACCCTGCCATAAACCCCTAAACCTTCACTTTCTCGTCTCCAGTTCGAATTGAAAGTGTGATGGGAAATTGAGAAAATATATCCGTCGACTGCTTTTTTCTGGGGAAAGTGGCCTGTGGCCGTAGGCATAAAATTACGCGATCATCCCGGGAAGGTTCATAGGATGTATGCCGCTGTCCTGGGCGGCGGACTCTCCCGGGAAGCTCCTGTAGATCCATAAATACGGTCTCAGATCTGTGTACGAGCATACAAAACCATTCCATCCTTTTGCAAGGGAATCGTGAAGCCCTAGCGTACACGATAAGCATATCTGAACAACCTTGGCACTGGTACTTCCCATAGGATACACAAAGGACGGATTCATGGCATCAAATTATGGACATGTACTTCGCCATTGTTTTACCCGTAGAATCCAAAAATCATAACCGCGTTTTGGCAGATGTTCTCAATTTTACCGGAACTCTGTCTTCATGTGCGATATGAATATAAAACGCATTGCAGCTAACCTTCCTTTTTGTAAGAATTTTGTAATCCATCTTTGTCAGAATCTTTTTCTACATTGATAACACTCCTACTTTTTGCTTTGAACCCGAAATTCACACCATTTCTCCCCAAGAAAAATTCTAAATTTTTGAAAATTTGTACGTACCCCCGTCTCACAGAATAGAAAACATTTTACATGTAATACAAAATGTAGCATACTTGAGACATTCAAGTATATTACTTTTATATAGGATGTAACCTACACTTATATTGCATTTACAGGGGTCTGCAGAGTCCAAGTTGCGGCGTTGCTCGCAGCGACGAGCAACGCTGGGTGATGCAATATCGATCACTTTCAGCGACGGGGGCGACCGACGCGGCGTAAAGGGCGACGAGGGGGCACCGCAGAGTGTATTGACGCCGCGACGGCCCTGCATCACTGCCAGCGAGCGGCAACCGACGCCGCGACGATAATATTTCGAAACATTTTTGTCGCCGCGTCAACGCTGACGCTCGGCGACCACTCGCCAATCTCTGCGACTCTGCAGACCCCTTAACATGTACTTATATGACACGCAGCATACACATATATTTCATGTAACTTGATTAGAGCGGCAAGTTGAAGGCCAATGCTTTAAGGGATGCAGCTGCAAGTTCCAGGTCGCTGCTTCAGGTACGAATCAGCAAGCTTCAAGCTCTCTTGAACATTCCATTAGCCTAAAGCTTGCTGCTTCAAAACTGAAGCGGCAAGCTTGCAACCCACAGCTTCATGCAGGAAGCAGTGGGCTTAAGCTTGCTCCAAAAATATAGCATGTCGCTCCCTCTAATCCTCATCACGATTAGCACGGACCACAAGGAGCGAGAGATCAACGACTCGGCCAGGGCGAGTGACCACCCGGTCGAATGTAAATAAAAGGGACCTGCGCTCAACGCCAAGGTATGAGGCGGTGCTGCGCAGGTTTGCAGAACGTGTTCAGCATGGGCCCTCAGTTGCTGAAAGTATTTGAATTATGTTACACTTAAACTGTATGAAATTTACTTGAGTAGAGATAATTCACATGTACATTGACGGAGAACTTACATTGACGGAGATGTATTACAAGTATATGGTAATCATGTCTTATGTTACAAGTAGTATGTTTTCAGTATAAAAATCATATTACGTGCGACGTTTGCGAGTGAGGGGCCGATATATCACACTCAACATACTTACATTGGACGAGATGATTCGCAAGTAATATACATTGGCCAATTTATATTACATGTATGTTGGTTCAGGCCTTTTATATTACATGTAATATGTTTTCATTTTTCTGAGGTTATCCGGCCGAACAATGTCCGCCTGACCATCCACCTAACACTGATCTCCCAGTTTCTCAACCTACCACAAAATCCTCTCTGTGGCTGCGAAGAAAAGAACATGTAACTCTACACAGAACACTGTAGAACTCACATTCTCTCGTAAACGACGACTGCGACGGAGTGCGCTAGCAAAGTACGACATCTCTCTGAAATTATTGTTACATTAGTTACACCTTAAATTTGAGTTTCGGGGAGTACGTGGCTCCATGACATTGCTCACCTGCGTGCGTTCTGTTTTTCTTTGCACCTAGCTTAGAAACCTTCGATGGGGGTTAGCAGATGAATCAGTCAGCTGATTGCCGCCTTCTCCAGAATGAAAACTGTGGGCATGAAGATAATTTGAGAAGAAAAGTTCATCGCTTTGCTTCTTACAATAGCCATGCTTTCTCTTAGCTGATTAGCAAACGACTCTAATGAGTTCAGAATACATGTTTTTTTATACTTGACAGGTTATGCAAAGTGAGAGGACGCTCACTTTACGAGATTTCTCTAAGAGCCCGCAATGCTAGCTCAAGAAAATGAGAATATCTTTGCAGATGAACTGAGGAAATTCTTATTTACTACAGAGTTGCAAGTGATGGTTGCAAATTCATTGAGATCGAATGAAACTAGTTAGAATGTGAAAGAGAAACCATATGACTAAGCAATGAAATTAGAGAAAATTTAGACTGCTCCAAGAGACGGAGCAACCGGCCACCGGCTGATGAGCGAGCACGAAGATGAAATGAAATTCAACCTCAATCAAGGATGAGGTAGATATCCACGTATCAATCCACGTACCAGTTGTGCGATTTAAGTGATTGGTTGGGCCTACCGTCAAACCAAAGCTCATTTCAATTATTTCCTTAGGGGCTTACCTACTCAAATCGGTTAATTCTGATTAGTATAAATAAGGAGGTATGAAATACCATTTGGTTAATAGAAAGCCGTATTTTGTAATTTATTTCGTTGCAATTTGACTCAGTTGGAGCAAAGACCAAGAATTTTTTTATGATAATTTCTTGCGAGAGTTTAAAGCTTCTCTTCCTTCAATTTAGTTTGCGATTTTTATTTCATTAGAATGAACCCAATGAATCTAAGACAAGATTGCAAGTAGGAAATAAGTCAATCTTCCTAGCTCATTGACTGAATTGTAAAAATACGAGCTTTTTTGGTTTTTAGGTACCGTTTGGCTATTTCAAATGCATCCAGACTGGCTGAAATTTCGCAGAATGGTTGCACATGTATTGCTTATTTGAATTTGAGACGATTCATTTTTTTGTAAAAGCTAGAAAAAAGAAACATGAGAATCAATCCACTTTTCGAACTCCGGGGGCCGAATTAATATTTTGCCTACATACATAAACATACACAAACAAAAAATCAAAATTAAAATAAATAAACTCAATTTCGCTCGTACGGCCGCCGCACTCCTGATGTAAATAGCGCCAGCGCGCTGGTTGCCGTGCACGTGGCGTTGCTTGACATGCTGAAACCGGTGAGTACATGTTCCCTGTACGCCATTGAAAACCCATTTTACAGCGTTCTGATCTTTCCGTTGTTTTTTTTTCACCTAAACACTGTGAAAAGTAGGACATTTATAGGAATAAGGTATATTAAATATTCGGAAGCACTCGTCCATTTTGGACCGTGTGGCATTGATAACGCAACAGTCATCGATGTATCTGCAGTACATCAAAGGAGATCTGGCCATTACTGGTTCCTCTATCCTGCTCATGCAGCATACTGCAAGGACGGGTGCAAGCCGTTATCCCATGGCTAACCCTCTTATTTGTGAGTAGTAAGCACCTGACCATCTGAAGATGTTGCAAGACAAACACTCTCTGACTAGAGTCATGATGTGCTGCTTTGTAAGTCCAAAGGTGTTTATGTTTCGAAAGTGTCTATCAAGCATTTCGAACAATGCTTGCAGGCCGTGATCGTTTTGGACATTGGTATAGAGCGGCGCAACATAAAAAGACTCGATTGCACATCTGCGCTCCCTGCCACTGATTGAAAAACTAGAACTTTCAAAAATCCTCACATAGGCGTGAAACAATCACCACATTCCCGTAGAGGGGTGGTAATGGTAAGAATCCCTGCTTGACGGAACATTCGACGTAGGCTGCGAAGATTTTATTCTACCCCACCCCCAATACGCCAGTGCTTTAACACCAGAAGCAAAGCCTGTAGGGGCGGAACTTTTACCCAAACCTGGACAATAATAACAAATCCGCAGTTCTTGCACAAGCATCAGAAACATGCTAATAAATTCCCATGTTTCGTGCAGCCTTCGATCGAAAAATTTTCCCGACCCTTAATTCTTAAAGGCCCTGTTCGCGATAAACTTCATCCTCGAATTTTCCATGACAAACGCTTCTCGTGGCTCTCAGAAGCAGAACAGCGTCGAAAAAACGGGACGAAAAGCTACCCAGGAGCCGCAAAACGGCTTAGAAAAGTGGGAAAACCCAGCCATTGTGGGCAAGTCCCGCCTCTTCCCGCTCCCCGACGTGAACAAAGGAACACTCGAAATCGTGAGTTGAGCAATGGTTTCCGATCAAAAGCCCCGTTCTTCCCTTCATTCTCAACTTATCTCTTTACTCAGGTCAGCTCGCATACATTGGCTCAAGAGACGGAAGGTGCAAGGCTCGGACAACTCGTCCACCATTTTCCCTTGCTCAATTTTTGAGGGACCATAACTCCATTCCCAGAAGGTCTTGTACGATTTCAGAGGCTTTATTGGAATCAGAATGGGAGCGGTTTCAAGATAGGAAAAAAAGAGTAGAATGATTTTTATCGCGAATAGTGCCTTTAATACAACAAGAGAATCTTGGGTCCGTCAATAGATTTCCTGTCGTGGATCCGTTTGGCGAGCACTTCCTCTGAAATTGAGTCGCTGCTCCAATTTCTCAGAATCAAAAAACCTGCGCGCGGCCAAAATTCAGAATGTGTATTTTGATCAATTGAAAAACTTTGCGTAAATACGCATATTGGGTGAGGAGCTTATTACAGAGTATCCAAGTACTTTGAAAAATCAGCATGACACGGGCACTTCGAAATGGAGAAAGCTCACCACAAAACGTCTGGTTTGTTGGCGGATGAGCGAGAACATTGCTTAAAGGAGGAGTAAACAAGAAAATGCAGGAAGCAATCAAGACCGTGCAAAAGAAAAAATAAAGGATCAGCTGATGGTGATGACAACCTAATTTCGGGCGAACGACGCGCCTACTAACAATTGAACGTGACAGCCCGTCCGGCCACGCCTCCAGGCTGCGGAGAACGTCGTCCAAGTTCAATTCCCATACAAAAACAACTCGTTATTTTTCTGTAAGAATCGAGTTTTTCCGAGGTTTTTTCGTTAGTTTCCAATAGTAGCGGCTCCGAACCTTCGATTCACATCATAAAATCGATACCGTTTTTGAGCGTGTCTGCTGCCTTCAATAGCGATTCGCCGTGACTTGTTGATGGTGACCTTCTCCAGATGGGTGGCATCGGGATCTTGTTTAACAACTGTTCTTTTTTCCAAGAGCGCAGTCGCGAGGCTATTCGGCCTTGGAATGGGTGCTGTTACGGCTTGGCGCGAAATTTCCGCACACTCGAGTAGGCCTTTGGCTAGATTTTTGTAGTCTACCGTTAGATCTTCGTGAAGATTCCATGCGAAGGACTTGATAGCGGATTCCAATATCTGAGCCTTAGAGATGAGGAACCGAACGAGTGCCGGCCTATGAGTATCACGTTTGAAAATCTTTTTATTGAGAGATATTTTTGCCTGTATAGGCCGATGATCCGAGCCGGTGTCGAATGAAGGCAGCACTGACACGTCAAAAAAGCTCCAGCGTCTGTTAATCAAGATGTGATCTATCTCCGGCCTTGACTGCTTTCCCAAGTCCATCGTTGACTTGATGGCTTTTCGAACATGGAGGGGGCGGCACACCGACAGGAAGTCTAGTAGTCAATCTCGACTCTCATTTCGAAAAGCAGCTCCATGCGGTCCTAACCTCCAATCGCAGTCGTTGTTGCTCGTGCCGACGATAGCATTGAAGTCACCAACAACTAGCTTATAGTAGCTTCTCTCCTCATAAACAGCCTTGGTTCTCAAACGCAAAACGCCGAGACGTGGACTGATGATTTTATGAGAGTCTATCAAGCTCCACCTTGGCTTTGATTCCTTCAAGAAAGCATTCGAGAAGAGAAGAGCAAGAGCACGGATCTTTTTCAGTCAACTCAATCCTTTGACATCTCGATTCCTCAACAGTGTCATGGTTTCCAGCTTTTCATCTCTTGTGAAGAATAGTTATCTACACGACGTCCTCAAGGACCACGAGGAGCGTTTCCCTTCTTCTGGAACCTCTACCTCGCTCCTTTACTGCTGTTTCGTCTGAATCTTTTTCGCCTCCTGCTAATGCCATTTGTGATGCTGAATGGCGAGAGCAGTTTAGGCAAGGCCATGGTTTATCATTAATCAACATATTTGTAGATGATCTGAATCACACTCATCTAAGGCTTTAGAGGGGTCTTCACGCGATGGGGAGCAGCGTTGTGCGATAAAAAAAAATGGAAAATATTCAGTTTGACAGAAAACAGAAAGAAATGGCCAAAAATTGGGCAGAAAACAGAAAATTCCACACACCCCTGATGCGGACGTCTGACTAAATCCTTCTGAAGTTGGTTATGAAGTTTGGCCAGTAAATAGTGTCCAAGAGATCATCTCTTAAAAATGTCCGCATATGAGACAGTCAACTGGTACGAATTATCAAACAACATATCCCACGAGGCGTACACTCTACATGAAGCGCTTATTAGTTTCTACCTCGCGTCGCACGCTCTACATAAAGCGCTATCGACATTCTACGATGCGGCGCACACCCTCATGAAGAGCTAACCATTTTCACGACGTGCTCCTGACCTCATATGAGCGCTTTCCATGACGTCCTGCTGACGTCATCTGAAGCCCTACTTGTATCTGAATAGGGGTAAGTCACGACGCTGCTATGATAGCTTTATAAGATAAGTCGAGCGGTTGTTTTTGAGAAAATGCAATGGTAGAATTGGAGAAACAACTGCTCCTCTCACAGGATAGCGAGATAGTAGCTGCATCGCAGCTTGCTAGAGATAGCATACAAACCACTTTTTCCATAACATCATCTGAAGGCCTACCCATTTTCCATGAAGTCCTGACTGCGCCATCTGATGCTTCACCCACTTTTGATGACGTCCTGACGAGGTCATCTAGAGCCCTACCTACTGCCCACGAGGCCGTGCCTACGGCTTCTGGAGCCCTACGTACTTTCCGCGACGTACTGTTGACGTCATCTGAAGGTCATTTTGTGATTTTCTGGTGATTTTTGGCTTTTCTTTGTAAGCAAGCAATGTTTTTAAAATTTTTAACGAAAAGCAAAATAAACATGTTAACGCATTAACGGGTTAACGTTGGTTTTTTTCGAAAATTAATGATTTACGCTTAACGAATTTTTTTTCTTTAACGCACACCACTGATTACAGCACCCGTGCTGTAGCTACTGCTAACAGCAGCAGCTGCTGCCAACGAGCAGGAGCTCCTGCTGCTTGTGTCGGAGTACCAACCCTTTATCGTGGCATGCGTGAGATTGACAGGAGGGGTAAACAAAGGCTTAGTATTCCAGCACAAACAGCAGCAGCTCCTGCCAGCCAGCGAGAGGAATGCCCACAGCACCTATGCGATTCGGGGGGAGAGACACTGATTAGGGAAGTTCATTGATTTTGAAGTGTTCAATGGAGCGATTCATATTTGTGAGGACAGAATTCGTTCCTTCGCAGCAGGGAGGGGAAAGAATCGCCATGTTCATGTTCCCCGATGAACATGAATTGCGTAATGAATTCAGTCTTGTACGAGTTTTGGCTGATAGAGTAACCAAATCATATATTTTTGTCACCTCTTAAAATCCACACAACTTTAGATGATTTATTTTTATGTACTCACGCAGCTTACTGAATGAATTCTGAGCACACGATTCGTACAGGGCATAAAACGGTCAAAGTCTCACCGTCGACTGCGTACCACGCGCCGCGCGACCGCACGCGCTTCGGAAGCAGACGAGTTTTGGCCGCCGCGCGACGAGTTCCGGCCGCCGCGCGACGTGTCGGCCTCCGCGCGGCGGCCGAAACTCACTGCGCGGCGGCCAAAACTCGGTTGCTTCCGACGCGCGTGCGGTCGCGCGGCGCGTGGTCCCCACTCAACGGTGAGACTTTGCCCGTTTTATGGCCTGTAAGCAATGGGAACCCAAGCAGAAAAACGGAGGTTTACCGTCATACTTCTTTAGACGTGGCCGAATCGGATACCTAACCATATATTCAATTCATTCAACACTACGAAACTATGATTCCTTACCGGAAATTCAATTCACTCAGAAAAAAAATTTTCCAAATGTTTGAACTATTATTTTTTGATTTGAACCAATAATTTTTCCAGTTTATCGATTCATATGTATATTTTTATTTACACTTTTTTCGAGATAGTTCGAATCATCCGAAATTTCCAGGCTGTAGAGTTCGCGTGATGATATTATTCTGATGATTGGACGGGGCTGCGACGGTAGATCACCCCACACGAATCGAACCCCATTCTCCAGTGAGGCCGCCAACCCCGCTCGGCCACCCGCCTGGTCCATGCGTCAGACTAAATCGAGAACGGAAATGATACATTTTTTAGATGAATCATTTCCTTCGGAAAACTTGAAGTTATTTTCTTCAATCAGAAATTCCAAATTTTAAATTCCTAATTTTTGGATTTTTTGAATGATCAATTAGTTCGGAGGAATCTATTTTCGATTAATTCGCATATTTGAATCATTTGGTCATCAAATTATTCCATTTCTAATATTCGTTCTGTTCGAAAAGCCGAAATTTGCGATTTTTCGAATATTCGACCATATGGCCATGGCTTTGAAATATTCAAACACGGAAACAATCCTTAATTATTTTCTATATGGTTCAAAACCTCTTCAAAAAATATTTCCCAATACTGGAATTGAGCACAGATTCTTAGAATTTTCATTCATTCAAAATTTCAGAGAGACAGTCGAAATCGATTTGGAAATTCTTGAAAAGCTATATACGCACTCTTTCACTGATCCGAAAATTAAAAAAAGGCTAGTTTCGAAAAGTTAATTCATTCGCAGATCTTCAAAAGGTTTATTCGAGCTGCTCATCAGTTCCCAGTGTTCTAAAAAGCGGAGGTAAGGTTTTCCATCGCTCAATCTCACTAACCAACTCTATCATTGCGTCAAATTCCTCTTTCTGGCGCGCTTCTCGTTCGCGCATACACATACTATATGAGGAGACGCAGGCACGACCACCCTGGTCGCGTGCCCCGGTACCGCGACGGAATCGCTCGCGTGGTAAACTGACGCGCGCAACGCTGCCGCTGCCACAAAGCAGAAGACTGTATCATATGACCTCAGTAGAGATCAACGGTAAATTTTGCACCAAAATAGGGTGCAGATTAATTTACCCAGAAATCCATTATTAAAAGTCTTTTTCTCATTCTAAACGGGCGGAAATCGGACTGCTCGATTTCTAGGTTACAGGAACCCGGTTAGTACTGTCAACTATGTCCAATTACACTGTCTGCCCAAGCGGTCGTCGCACGTGTTGAGCGATCGCAGCATACTATTCTCGATCAATCCGGGAACTTGGAAATTAACTTTACTTAAATATTTGATTGGTTGAAAAAAGCGAATTTTTGTTTCTTCGACTCCTCGAATCACCCGCAAAGTCTTTTTTCAGTAAAATATACATCTGCACATGTGAATCCCGTTTTTTTTTCAAATACATATTCGATTCAAGAAAGAAGTTGAGTTTCTTCGTTTCTAAAAATTTCATACAATCTAAGGTTTCTAGTACTCGATATTTCCAAACGTTTGATTGAATCTTTAGATGAAATGATTACTCGAAGATTCGGATACAATTTTGAAAAATCACTTCGACTAAACTTCGTCTGATGCCTTGAATTTTTCCCCTCATCCTGGAATTTTGGAAATAATTGGGTTTTGAAAGATCCGATCATTTGGGGATTTTCAAAATAAATTATTCGCTTCCTTCAATTATCCCGAAACTATCGTCAAATGTTCCTTTCTAGTGGCACCTTGAAGGGAAATAATAAAAGATTAAAGGCAGTGTTCACGATGAAAAAAGTTTTCGAAATTCCACTAGGATTGGGTAGTGAAGGGACACTCTGTAACGTTAACGTCGAAAGATTGCTTGAAAACGAGCTAGGAAGAGCCCCAAAAGTGTCCGAAGTTGCAACTTCGAGCGCATTGAAAACGCCGAGAGCGCATCACACGCCCACCGACGTGAACAAATGAATGCTTGAGATCGTGAGATGAGCGATGATTTTCAATCATTAGCCCCGTTCTTCCATTCATTCTCAGCTTCTCTCTTTACTCAGGTCAGCTTGCATAGATCGGCTGCAAAAGACGGAAGTTACAAGCCTCGGACAACTCGTCCAACATGTTTCCTTAGCTCAATCTTTAAGGGACCATAACTCCGTTCCCAGAAGGTCTTGTACGATTTCTGAGACATCATTGGAATCAGCATGGGGCCGTTTTCAAGATAGGCGGAAGAACAGAAAAACGATTTTTACCGTGAACACTGCCTTTAACCTCTGGCAAGCACGCACGCTTTGGACAGGAAAATCAGCGAAAAAAAACGCGTTTTCGCGTTTTTCCGCTGATTTGCCAAGCTCGAGGGTGGGTTTTGTACCAAGAGCAGTAAAACAGTGTTGTCAGAGAACTCACACCCGTCCCTATTCTCACCCACCTAAACCTTGGCAACAAGCCAGGGTCGAAAATGAGAGATTCGGGTTTCAAAACTATTGCCAGCGATGGTACCAAAAAACACTGGGTCCTATCATCACTGGCTCTACGAAGCCATGACGCTGCTACTCAGACAGTAACTCCGGTCGGATCGCGGGCGTATGGCGGGCCGAACAACACCTACCCCGCGATCCGATCGCCATCGTCCCAGGATGAACCTGGCATGAAGACAGTGCTATAATGCTGCCCGCGATCCGACCGGCGAGCACGGCATAGGACCGGGATCCGACCAAATCTTCAATGGCTGCCGTCGGTCCGACCTGCGCCTTAACATCCTGCCGCGATCAGCCCGGCGAGCCTTTTGCTTACCGCCATTCGCCCGCCATGCTCCCACGATCAACCCGGAGAGACCTTTCAGCGGCGTCAGTCCGACCGGTGTTACTATCTGGGGCAGCATGCATGAACGCTGCGATGAAGGTCAGGAAGCCGCTCCGCATCCTATGCGCGCAGCGTCGAGCCACGGGACGGCCCCAAATTGGATGGCGTATATTATAAAGCCAGTGATGGTAGGACTCGGCGCTTTCCAGCAACCGGCGTCCGTGGAATCGTATCGGCACCCGGAAATGCTCCTGTCCCTTCGCCATTTTGATCAGAACTTCCACTCACTATTCATCACCTTATCGATTAGCTTTTCTTACCTCTCCATCAACATTGAAGCAGGAGGTTTCAAGCAAGTCGTTCAGAAAATATTAATAACATTTTAAACTGTTCTGGAAGAGTTTAACCAATACAGTAATCCTTGAAGAGGATTTGTTTTCTTCACCCTTTTTCAACTGCAGTCGTGGCTACGGCACTCGTCGATTTTTCTATGAATACGACTTTTGGATTTTTCAGAATTATTCAATCTTTTTTGAATGAGGCATTTTCTCGTTTTCCCGTGAATGCTAAGCTTCCCAAAATTCGGAGTCCAAAGTTTTCTTTTTCGAATGAGTGAAACCGAGAAGTAGCAGCAGATGAATAAACTGAATGAGGCATGTGAATCACACCTAAACAGTGTGATTCACACCGATGCGCCGTACTTTGGAATGCTTGCAGTTGATTTTAGAAAATTTTTTTTAGAACGCCTAATGAGTAAAGCAGGCGCCAAAAAAAAACTCTCTAGGAAATTTTTTGCTGCCGAGAATGCCACAAAAACACAAACAATCGGTATTCTTGGTAGTGAGGTTTTCATTCATAGCTCCACCCAAGAGAAAATCAGCGAAGTACTCCTTGTACTGTGCTTATCTGGGCCAAAGTCCGGACCGCAATTGCGTCTCGACAAGCTTTGCGGCCGCACGCGCTCGAGTCTAACTGTTTACTGTTGTTCAGACCGAAATGAAAGTTTAACAATCGCGATGAGTGATACGATAGGTGATAGATGCTCATGACACTGAAGGTCGATCACGAATTCTAGTCAAGATAGGCAACGGCAATGCATGTTCGTCTTCGTGGACGTTCAGCCGTGGCTTCCTCGGAGCCTCTCCTGGCGAATAGTCAGCTCTCCTCAAACCATCTATTCGCATTTCAGTGCACAGCGGTACCGTGCATTTCTGTTGGTGGCGATACTTTTATTTATCTAGAAAAAATCCGAACATGCAATGACAATAAAAAATAAACATATAACAATCAAAAATAAAAAAATATGAGAGCAAAAGCCTTCGCCGAAACATAGAACTAATTCACAATTACGAATCGACTCAAAATACCAATACCACGACTTCAGGACTCGTATCATACCGTTGAAAAAACAAAGTGAGACACATAACTCATTATGTATAAATAGAGATACTACTGGTAAAGCTAGGTTCAGATCCTCAAACTCAGAATCGATACCCGAATTCCACAACGAAAACGCGACATTGTCAGATGACGTTCTTTCACAACTAACCTCGAGGAACGTAGAAACGGCTTCTACCGGAGAATCCGGCAAGACGTGAGCCAGTGGATCGGGAGGCTACTTCATTATCGTTTTCATTGTTTTCGCTTCCTCTGAAGAAGCTCCCAATCGCCGTTCTAGGGACGTTTCCCTTGCGTCCATGAGAGTACACGCGATCAGCGGATTTGGATCGTTTGCCCCTTGGAAGGGTTCTTCAGCGAGCTCAATCCAGAAGCTCTCTCGTACTATTTGAAAGCAGAACACATAATGCCCTTCAGGAGTGCATCGTAATCAAAGCAAGTTGAGGTCTCCATTCTCTATATCCGGGAGTGTCCTTTGAAGTAAAGGATTTGATCTAGGCTCTACCAGTTCTTACTGTGGCATCCACATGAATGTCTTGATACTTCAGTATTGCTTTCTCCAAAGCTCTTTTCTTCACTCTTGCGTACCATTCCTGAAAAGCTTTAGCGGGTAGCATTCTCTGATCTGACGGGGGAGCATGAACAAGTCGTACATGTCACCTTGCGGTGGGCAAGCCCAAACGCGGATTTATTCTACGGAGCCTAAGAAACCGTATGCTCCCAGCGCTCACCTCGCACAAATGAAGGATACCGCTTTCAGATTGAAGTATATCCATAGAGTTTTCTTGAAAACAATGACTGATAACGCTGTCAGTCATCAGTCAGCGTTATCAGTCACTGTTTTTTATATAAATCCATAAAAATACTTCAATTTCTGGAAGCGGTATCATTCAGTCGTGCGAGGCGAGCGCTGGGAGAATTAGGTTTTCTAGGATTCATTGAAAATATCTCAAATAAGGTCGGTTACGAAGCCCAATGTCTTGGCGTACCTCAAGCTTGGGTAATGAAACCTGGGAACTTATGTAACCAACGAACAACAACAGAACAAAAAAAAAAAGACAAACGACAGAAACAAATGGAGTGCAGTGATATACAATATGAAAAGCTCATGGGTAAAAAAAAAAGCAAACAAAGGAAATAACAAAGAAAAGCAATGGGGAACTATTCAAGAAGAAATGTGGCAAGAGTGGGGTCCTCCTTAACAGGAAGCAGCAACCGTTTATCTATAGCGTTTACCGCGCTGGATACTCAGGACGTTGTTACGTTGAAACATGATGAAGACTGTTCGGGCATATACTAACAAGGAAACTGTTCAAAGCGTATGTCGGATCTGCGAAAACGAATTGTATTGCTAGTATCTCTCGGGCATCTTTAGTAAAACTTCGCATTACCCAGTCCCGAGCCGCTGGTTCCGAGAAGATATAAGCCCAAGACGGTAATTTTTTGTGCTGTTTGTAATTTTCCAAATCGTAAATTGTATTTTTCCAAGGAATGCTTCCAAGTCGTCTAGAAACTGCCACCTGTACGCAGGCGAAAGCTTTGGACGTATGTGGTTGAATATGATTTGAAGTCAAACGGTATCGAGAGACAGTTCAGACGCGACGTTTTATTTCGCAGGAAATGGAGTAGCGACAGTTGGATGGTATGTTCGAATTGTGACTGAAGATCGTGAAAAATGGACACGGCCGACTACTAGGACGGCACACCTCGGTGAAGATGCGGAATGACCGCGTCAGGCGGAAGCCTGCCGATTAAGTCAAGTGGGTCGAGTCACTTGTTTAGATCAAAAAATGTGCGTTGTTACCTAGAGTCCGATTTACTCTGAACACACATAAATGCAATTCAATCGTTGAATCAGCCCTCACTTCGGCAGAGCCAATCTGGCCTTGTTCAGATTTTGCCTTTTTAGGGACTGCCTGAGACATTCAGAAATTGTAAGTACGGAATATTGGGACACTGTCCTCACCCAAGGATCAATAAATAATTATTAAGCTGGAGTGGTCATTCAGAAGAAATTCGTCCGGAAGCGATGCAACCAGACAAAATTATGCATCGGCCGGGAATCGAACCCGGACCGCCCGAATCGCAGGCGACCATTCTATCTTTGTACCACCAATGTTTGTTTTTGATAGGCTTTCATTTTGAAGCAATGCAGTAATAACAGATATCAACAAATAAACAACGATATTAAACAATACGGACTCCAGAAGAAGCAATTTGATCAAGCAGTCAACAATAATTCTGTAACAGCTGTACTACAAAGAATTATACAAAACTCGTATCCCATGAGAATTGCACTCTCGCTAACAGGTGGGCGAGAAATCCTTTATTATTAGTATTTTACCTAAAATCGAACAACACATCCTTCAACAAATTCAGCTCCACCAAAATTCAACAACAAATACCAGTCTTCAAAACCGTAGTCAGTGAAAAGATCAGGCGATACTAGTACCAAATAGCTCGATATGCGATCAGATCACTACAAAAAAGAGCGGCATCAGAATTGAGATCTCATTTAGAATATCTGAAGCAACATCACTCGGCAGTAAAAAATGAGGCACGTAAAATTTTCTACTAATTTCTTACATAAATTCTTTTATCACTCCTCTACAAATACAATACAAAACACAAAATCTTACATACAAACTCAAACACAGGATTGTTACCTGAAGCTCTGGAAACAAGATCTATCAAAAGACTTAACAAATAGAAATATTTACAAAAAGTGTCTGGTTAACAGAAAAAATGGGCACAAGGTTAACCAAATGATGAAAGAGACTTTATAATGGGCTTTCCTCTGTTTTGGCTTCCTGGTAGTGAACCTGTCGTGTAAAGTAACAAAATTAGACACACGTGATGGCACGGTAGCCGTGTGGGAAAAACACCATTCCGTTCAGCCCATTCCGTAACTATGTATGAACATTACATGATCGAGACCTAGATAGTGCTTTGTGTATAGCTTCAGCCGAATCGCAGCCTCGCAATTGTTGAACTCTATCAAATCCATGAACTTGGCTTCGTACTCTTTCAGATGTTCTCCAAAACGCGTTTTGAGGATATAATGCGTAGAAGTTCGAATACGATCGAGCTCGTTGATGACACGATCTTGTCTTACAGAAGCCGAGATACTGAACGGAATCCAAGGAATGATAGAACTTTTGCGTTCGTCCTTTGTGCCGTTTCATAGCACAGTCGATAGTAGGCGAAGGCCTTGCGCTTCATTTGAACCGACGGGAGCAGGACGATTCGATGGAGGATATTGTCTCTCAATGCAATATTACGCTCACTCTCCTTCGTACAGTGGTGCCGCCCTTAAATTTCAGCAAGAAATTCTTCTATGAATTCCTTAAATAACACCGGCGCCCTCTTTTCGATGACATCGTTCGTGTTGTAGAATGACACATTGTCCTGATTGCTGCCGGAAATTCGATTTCTCATCTCGCAGATGCAGCCAGACAAATCCTTCAGTTTTTATGCCAAAGTTCTCCATAATCGACCAGAGCCTTATAGTTTGACATCTGCGCTTCTCCCACCTTTTGAAACCAGCTACATCGAGGCATCTCTCGCACACAATATCTTCTTGCTCGTCTATGTCGACGACTTTGACTTCCCTATAGAACCGCCCCATAAGCCTAGGGTTTCAATAGGCGGGATCATAGTCGCTTCCGGAATGCAAATACGGCTGACGTCCACTCTTCTCCGGCGAAATTTCTACGCGAGTCTTCTTATCTAGCGTCCATCCTCTCTGTAGTGGAGCAGGAGGCGATCCCGTTTTCGGAAAGTCAACCATCTGAGACATCTTTTTGGCCGAATGCTGGCATACCTCAGAATCAATGCCGTACATGTCAGGCTAAAACTGGAACGCGTTTGAGATTGACCCGAAAAAATCCTGCGCGACGTAGGTGATGGAGAACTTGGCCATCTCATCGTACATCGTATTCTCATCGATAATCTGAGGCTTTGGCGTCTCAGCGGTATCATCAAACGCCGGCTCACTACGATAAAGTAGCAGGTCCTGACCCCAGATCACAGCATACTCATTTCCGTCCAATTAGGACCCAGCCACCTCGCCCGGATGCGGTCGAGGACCATATCTTAGAGAGACGATAACATCACTTAAATGACGCAGGTCTTCGACATCAACGGTATCGAACACGCGAACATCTCCCGCAACGGCGGATGGGTTTTAGTCATTACTATTTTTCCTGTAAAAACTTCCCTCGAGGCGTTGAGGGGGGGGGCGGGTTCTCAAGCTGATGTTCCCCGTGTAGCGAACAGAAACCTGCCCGCATTGCAGAAGCAGATTCATCAACTATTTCGAGCGTTACGCGACCTTTATTGAAAGGTTATTGTATGTACTGCTTCTTCAACTGTTTAGAAACAGAAGATCTGATCATCGCCCTAAGCAAGCACCAGAAGAATAGTTCAATTTGGTGAAGTAGGCCAAGTTGTGAAGGAGCACCAAAAATAAACACAAATCACAACCTCACAGATTCGTGGGCTTCAGCACTGTTGTAACCAACGGTAGGAATAATGAGCCTTAAATTTTAATGTGTATCGTCAATCACTAGGTGGGCGGAAGCCGCGACGCTGCTTGGCGAGAAAAATTGCGCGCGGTAAAAACAAAAGGATGGCTATTGATCCACTGATTTCGCGCCCGATTGCTGAGCGCGGCTTCCTACTTGAGAGACACCGACGATACATACGAAGCAAGAGTGTCAATTGTTGAGAAACAAGCGAGAAGTTGTCGAGAATCCGGCGAGAAGCTGTCACGAATTCGTACATACGAATTCTGGACAGCTTCTCGCCGAATTCTCGGCAACATTTTTACCAGAGTTCCTTGTTGCGCGTTGGCGCTAACTCGGTGCGCTAACGTTATAGCATACGTGCCCCGAGTTTGCGCAAAAGAACAGTGAGGAATTCAAAGCATCACTGGGATCAGTGCTGACTGCATGTGCGTCATGGCCGTTTATGATGACTCGAAAACCTAAATTGACGTCAACGTGTACGTCGAACACGCTACGTATGGTCGCCTAGAAATTTTTAGTATAGTGAAAGGACGACCGCTGCGGTCGATAGTCATCTCGATTAAAATCCCTCTGATCATCGGGGTTGCCTATATGTATATACATATATTCTTAGCCTTCAAAGCTTTTTGTGGTTTATGACTTCCCACTGGTACTTGGTTACTTCTTTAAGTGTAATAATAATAATATATGTATTCCAGAGTTTACAACGCGGATCCGTATATCAATGCCAGCTCTGCTGCAGCTAACAATTAATAAGAATCTGAGACACCAATTGCCTGAAAAACTGTTCTGTTCTAGGCCAAGAATAGTTGTATCTACTGTGAGCGGGGCACGCAAGAAATGCTCAGCAACTCATTATTTTATGGAAATGCCAAATGCATATGAGCCTCAACAACACCTCAACCCGTGAACGAGAATGCAACTGACACCATAGCAGCTGCTAAAACCGACTGAACTAGGTCAGCAGGTCACAAACGTCTCGAATGCAGTTATGCATGGAAGTGAGCTACACGAAATCAAAACAATTTGCCTCCGACTTTTGATTCGCAACTACGGTCACGAAATTCTGAAGTGTCTTTTTATATACGGAAGGATGTGCGTCTGTGATGAGCTCCCATGAGACTGAGGGTGGTACATCTGATAAAGGTTAGAGCAACGTGCGGTTAATAGGATGGATGCTGAACAACTGCGTAAAACTTCCCCTGTTACTCAAAAAGGTTGCGCTTCTGTTCAGTAGAGACGTAGCCCCTGATATTTTTATGAGAAACGGAATTTGGTCAGAAAAGCGCATAGTCTACAATACGGAACCGATGACGACTCAGTACCAGTAAAACTGACATTTGAATAGGCTAGCCAGAAGGCATTTTCGAATAGATATGCACTTTGAACTTCGCTTATAGCGAGAGTTAAGATCAACAAAAAGCAGCATTGTAGTGAGTTGTGAAAACCACTTTCAGATCAACAAATCAACTCAATTCAGGATCCAAAAGCTCCACCAATAACGACTTAAAGTAGCCTGAGCACAGAAAATCATAACAAGTGTTTGGATTTGCCTTCTGGAAATCGTTGGAGAATGTTTCCAAGAGGTCGACCTGATCGGCGCTATTTGCAAGCCATGTTCACAATTGACAAGATTCTTACCATTACGTAGCTCCACAAATACCAGTTTTACTGCCAGCTGCAAAAAAGGTCGAATAATTCCAAATAAACACCCTTGTAGAAACGTACACAGTAGTAGTGGTATAAGATATCTTGACGAGTTAGAACCTGTCGTTAGAAAGTTATGACAAATTTGCTTTCGTCTCACATTTTTGCGATGAAGAATAGACGATTGTACGATTCTGCAGGGGTGTTCAGTTGGCACCAGCCAGAAAGGTCCAGCAGAAGGTCTTACATCATTGGAAAGCTGTGCACCCGCATTTCCGGTCAACTTGGCAACTGCGGCTTGGGCGTGCTGTTTCCATGATTCTAGGACAACGATGTCTGGCTACGGAACTCTTACGATTTTTTGTTCGGCAGGTCTTGGATAAACAAAAAAATAGGGAAACGATATCGCGTGAACAACAAAAACAGCATTTGTGCATGCTTTGAACAAAATTACGATGGAAGGGTGGACGATCAAAAAGGATAATATCCGGTAGCGACTTACGTGAATATATCGAATCCGGAAGAAATACATTTGGACAGTTATCATAGCGCTTTTGTGGGATTTATTGTACTTGTTGCATATCGGAACTGGGATCCCGAGTTCGGTCAGGGCAACCCCCAATGCCACCCAAGCCCAGGGTAATACAGAACAAACCACTACCACTTTGAGCACGCTTGGAATTATCAAACTTCTCTGTACTTACCTATGATGGACTATCCTGGGCTGAGTGATTTCGTCGCGCTGTCCTGGAATCGTAGATTACCTGAAATAGGCGGTACACGCCCTAATAAACTAGCAAGCAAAGAGTGAGTGGAAAAGAGAAGTTGTGGATTAAACCACTACTTCTACTCGCGACATGCTGGAACTACTAACGAGTGTATTGTTTTATAGCAGGTTTGACAGGTGTAGGCAAATCGGAGGGACAAGACGAAAGTGTAATAAAATTGTGAGTATGTGGGATGAGGTCAATAGGGACCAGAGCTCCAGATCGGCAGTTAGGATTAACTGGAGCAAAGGAGACTCTGGAGTAGGCTCTTGAAAAAAGGGGAAGGCTCACAGTTGAAGTATATAGAGAAAGGCGGATGACGATCACCTGTGTAGCATGAATAGGTTCATCATGTATTAATTGTAATAAATATATTAAGACTTACCATGGGTAGCGGCATGAGGGGGTTGTGAGGGGGTGAGATTGATTGACCGGGTCGTGATTGACCACAGGCGAGTCAGACTGTATGACCCGCCTGGCCTCTCTTCTCTCTCTTGGGCGCGAACGGGACACGTATAAATACCAGCCTGGATTGTATTATGGGTTCTGCTCGATTTTCTTCCTACTTGGACTGAGGAGTCCTCCCGTCCCCCTTCTCTGCTCCTCGTTCCTCTTCTCCCTCACGTGGTCACCCCGTGAGGCACTGTTGTAGTAAGTAGGTTAGGGCGTTCTTATTGTAAGATTACGGATAAAGGTTCTTTGCTAACTTAGTTTTCCTCACACTCCAAGGTTAGAACCGGAGTTATCTAGTGTTAGTTCTTCCCTCTAACGAGCCTAAGGTGGAATCCGAGAAATCGTTGACTTCTGCCGCTTAAGCAACTGAGCCGAGAAATCGTTGATTTCAGTTGCAATAAATTAGCCGTTAGAGTGACCCGAGACGAACTACGTGATTTGGGGGCCAAGCCGGTTTTCCTCACACTCCAAGGTTAGAACCGGAGTTATCTAGTGTTAGTTCTTCCCTCTAACGAGCCTAAGGTGGAATCCGAGAAATCGTTGACTTCTGCCGCTTAAGCAACTGAGCCGAGAAATCGTTGATTTCAGTTGCAATAAATTAGCCGTTAGAGTGACCCGAGACGAACTACGTGATTTGGGGGCCAAGCCAACTTGGAGTAGGAAAATCTGAGTTGGTCCAGGAACCTTTTTGGAGAAAGAGATCTTGGCGATTGAAGTCCTAATAGGAGCTCGCCTAAGTACTTAGGGAGAAATCGATCAGCTCTTGATTAGTCGACAGTGGCTGTCAATTGAGTTGAGAGGGACACTGTTCTGTGCGATTGATTTCCTGATTGGGAGCTCGCCAGACATCGATCTGAGGGTGTGATTGACTACCTTGGTTGAGGTGCTCACACCGGAACACTACAGTGGCGCTGCAAATCATCGATTTTGTCGATTTCGATTTTGCCCTAGCGCTATTCAGTTGACTTTTTGGACTGCGTCATTAGAAGACTGACGTGCTGCACTAGGATTCCTACATAAAGTGTGATTGATAGCAGTGGTTTCTGATCTCACACTGTGTAACGTAGTTGACAAAAAGTGATAGTCAAGAAAGTCAATAGTGGCCATTGGGTCAAGTCAGTAGCAAATTTCCGGGTGATTGATTTCCTAACACGGAGCTCACCTGGTAGGGATTGGGAGTGTGATTGATATATCGGTCAACGGACTGAGCTCACACAAATTCCATTTCGATTGACTTATCGGATTTTTTTTCGAGAACAGGATTTAGTTTGGACTCACAATCGACTAACCTGTGGACTGGAGTTTGATTGAAGCGTGATTGATTGCATAGTCACTTACCGTTGATTATTCTCACACTTCCTCGTGCAACGTCTATTGAAGTCAGAATCACTAAGCACTGATTAATCTCACACTTCACCTTCATCATTCGTTCCTGATTGAGGTGTGATTGATTTCATAGCTCTGTTGATTCGAGTACGATAGATCGAAGTCATTCGAAGTGAAGTGATTCGTTGGTGACTGTTCTCACATTTTCAAAAAAAAAACTATTGAATTAGGTGTGATTGAATTGCGATCAGAACTTACCGATTGCGCTCACACTTCTTTGAATTCGACCATTGACGTAACGTACAGTCATTAATCACTACTGATTGCCTAATTCCTTTCTAGGAGTAAACAATTGTGCTTACAGTCTGTGATTTTTTCCGTCAATATCGTGCGATATCGTGACAATTGTACAAAGGTGCAAGCGAAATTGAATACTTTATTTGCAGATACAGCACGAAAGGTCAATGGCTCACCAGTACGAAGACGATGATCTGCTGCGCACTCCGGTCGAGGACGAGGAAATGATTGACGACAATGTGAGTGAATGCTATTCAAAAGATTTCGATAGATTGGCAAGCAAAATCTTGAGCCAAATCATACAATAGGGTAACAGGCGATAGTGAACTCTTCAAGTCGATGTGCTCAGATGATCCAGTACGAGAAAGCGTGTTCGCTAGTGTCAGTGAAGAAACAGCGCTCGTTAAGGAGATCGTGAAGTCGTCGCTCGCTCAGTTACGCGAGGTGGGCAGGCCACAGTTTATGGAAAGCATTTTCAAAGCATTGAGTGACGCGCAAATTAGCACAGTAAGGCAATTGCGTGAGCATTTTGAAACATTTGAAATGTCAAAGGCTGTTACGCTGGAGCTGTGCCAGAGCCTCCATTGTGACGAAAACGATCTACTCGCAAAAGATAACGAAACGCAGATGGCGCTAAGGCTTGAGAAACAAATTTCTGATGGATTACGTGCAGAAATTGAACAAAAATGTTTACAGGTGGATGAACTTTGTCAAGAGGTCGAGAACATGGGTCAGTCAGCGAAGCCGACTCCTGAGTGGGAGCAGCAAAGAGACAGGAACGGAGAGGGATGCGTTAAGGGTAAGCCTAGCGTGTCGGATGCTTTCGATGCTATGATCAGTGATTATCCACGTAAATCTCTATTCCAGATGTCAGCACCGTCGACCTCGATGCAATCGCGCCCGAAGTTCTGCGGGAATACGCCGACAGAAGACTCAAGGACCAGTCCCGAAACTCGACGATCGTTGGCCACAGGTGAGATTTTGCCTGAATTTTCGATGTATGACTACATGCGTACTATGGCGTTGCCAGATGTGCAGCCTTTCTTTGGTAGGCCAGGCGAGTGTTTCAAAAGATTTTTAAATTCTTTTGATATAAAGTACCCAAAGGGTCAGTGGAAAAACGCTAATCGGCTCCAACTTTTCCAGAGTTTTCTGAGGAAGGGCGCGCTGACCATATTTGAGACACTACCTCGAGATGTGCGCGAAGGCACTCTAGATGGAGTAATTGAGGCGATGAAAAAGAGAATGCGCATAGATGGTAATGGGGAGAGAGTCAAGGCACTGTCAGAACTGCGAAAGATAGGCATTAGGCCCGGCCAAGCGCTTAGTGAATTCTGTCTGTTGCTAGAAAAATTGGCGAATAAAGCCTATCCCGACACGCCTTCTGAAGTGACTTCGTTGCAAAAAGCGGAGATTTTATGCAGACAGCTCGCAAGTTGGGATGGTAGCTATAGCTTAACAGAAGCTTTGGAAACCAGTGAAGCTAAAGATGCATATGAAAAGGTTAAGGAGACCGCCTTGAGACTGGAGCGCAGCATAAAGACAGCAGAGGAATGTAGAAGGGCTAGCAATACGCAACCGTCACACCCCTGCAGCTACAGGGCCAGGAAGTTCAACGGTTATGATAAGCAATCAAACCCAAGAGGAGACAGAGATCTACATCCAAAGTCAGGGTTATATGAGGAGGAGAAGGCAAGGTCTAGTTTTCCGAAGGATATAGCGGGTCAGTTGCAACCGCGCAGTATTGTAGATGCTCCTGGCCAAGCTCTCAGGCAAAGTCGGTCTTATAATGCGGTGCAAGGAGGTGAGTCTCAACTTACGCACAAGTCCAGCATGGATTCTGAGCGTCGATGCCACAACTGTGGCAAGATAGGACATTTGCGAAAGAATGCCGTAAATGGTCCGCTCAGATGGCTACACAAGGTGTACATCAGCGAGAAAAGAAAACGTATGCGTCCTTGGTAGATGGTTGGATGTGCACAACGGAAAGTTTGATTGAAACTCCATCTTTGAATAAATTGTTTGGGGAGAAATCAGTGGCGGAGGTTGTGATCTTCGGGATTAAGGCAGTGGCACTGTTAGACACCGGTTCACAGGCTACCATTGTACCGGTATCGTTACTGAAAAGGGCAATGAATGAAAATGTGAACTTGGATGACTACGTCACTCGCATACCAAGTCCGGACATTTGTGTACGGGACGCCTCAGGTAATGTTATGGAATTCTTCGATACAATTCGAATAGCCATAACGTTTGAGGGTCAGCTCGAATTCGTCTCAGCTTTCGTAGGGCGAAGTCTGGACGGGGTGGTGATCCTGGGAACAAACGCCATGGAGCGTTTCAACCTCAAACTGACCCGGTTTCCTCCTGCGGATCAGACGTTATCAATCCCAGAGATATGTGCTGAAATGGAAGGGTTGAAACCACAAGGTTGTGCCAGAGTCAAGCATAGGCTGTTCGTGCCTTCCCGGACGGTAAAAAATCTTACTGTGACGTGTGCGCAGGCATGTAAGTCAAAAACATCCGTGTTGAGGTCGCAACATCCGTTAGTACTAGATGGTGTGTGCGGCGTGACGGATAAGGAGGTGTGTATTCCTGTTATGAATGAATCCGACGAGGGAGTGGTGTTCAAAAAGGAGAAGTGATAGGAGAATGGAGAAACGAGCAATGGATAAAGCCCAAGTATGTGGAGCCAGATAGAGATATGCTGGACCTGACTAAGCCAGTGGAGTGGAAGTCCACTCAGGACCGGCTGGAAAGGTTGTTGCAGACAGTGCGGCATAATTCAATATTGCCAGGGAGGGCAGTGAATTTAGTTTCGAAGTTCAGTGACGTGTTTGCTGTCACAGACTCGGAATTGACGCAAACTGACCTAGTGGTACACGAAATTGAGACAGGCGATCACAAGCCGATCGGGCAAAGACTAGGCCAGTTCCAATAGCCGCGCGAAAAGAGTTCAAAGGCATACTGAAGGACTTGGTGGAAAGAGGAATTGTGGAGAAGAGTTGGTCAGATTGGGCATCACCTGTAGTTCTGGTGAGGAAGAAAGACGGAACATTGAGAGTCTGTATTGACTACAGGGAGTTGAACAAGGTTATCCGGCAGGACTCGTATCCGTTGCCGAAGATAGATACGGTGCTACAGTGTCTGAGTGGTAAAAAGGTGTTCTCGACCATGGATCTGGCCTCAGGTTACTGGCAGATCAGACTCTCGGAAGACGCAAAGAGGAAAAGCGCTTTTACAACTAGCGAGGGTTTGTTCCAGTTTACGGTACTCCCCTTCGGGTTGTCCACTAGTCCTGCAGTATTCCAGAGGATGATGGACGCTGTGTTCAAGGGCCTGGGTTTGGAAGACGAAATCTTTGTATACATAGACGACATTCTAGTTGCCACCGATTCTGTAGAACGGCATTGTATAGTCTTGGAGGCGGTCATGAAGGCACTTCGGGAAGCGAACCTGCGGTTGAAACCGCAGAAGTGCAAATTTTTCCAAGAAAGCTTGTCGTTCTTAGGCCATGTAATCGACAAGAACGGAGTCAGCACGGATCCGGACAAGGTCGAAAAGATCGTGGAATATCCAGCCCCGACTAATGTGGCGGAACTCAGGACGTTCCTTGGAATGGCTTCCTATTATAGGAAGTTTATAGCTGGTTTTCTAAAACGGCAAAGGTTTTGTATAATCTGCTAAGTCCCAAGTCCAAATGGAAGTGGTCGGAAGAAGAGAGTAAGAAATTCCGAAGAACTGAAGAAGGCAATATCTTCAACGCCAGTGTTAGCACAACCAGATGTGCAAGCAGCCGAAAGCGGAGCTAGGCCTTTTGTAATCTACACTGACGCGTCGGGTGATGGTCTAGGGGCAGTTTTGTGCCAAGAAGGCGAAGACAGGATGCTGCACCCAATTGTTTTCGCTTCAAGAGGTCTGACGAAAGCGGAAAAAATTATCACATCACAGATCTAGAGGCATTGGCGGTTGTGTTCGCGCTACAAAAATTTCATTTCTTCATCTATGGGTTGCGCACAATAATTCGCACGGACCATCAGCCTCTAACGTGTCTGTTCAAGAGAACGAACGTGTCCGCTCGAGTGCTAAGATGGGCACTCGAAGTGCAGAAGTACAAGCTGGAGATTGAGTATGTGGCTGGCAAGGCGAATGCAGTCGCAGACGCATTATCAAGGAGCGCGGTGAACCCGGTTGAAAATGAGCCTGTAGTGCCGGAAGATAGCATGATTATATGTGCTGTTGAAGAGGCAGAAAGTGAGTGGTTGAAGGAATTGTGTGATGATGGAGACTACAAGCAACTGCTCGACGATCTGAGAAATCACCGTGATCATAAAGATGTCAAACTTCCTCGAACGTCTCGCAAATAAAGAGTGGCCGATTTCCTATTAGAAGACGGACATTTGAAAATGGCCTTAGAAAATGGCACCGCGAGAGTCGTGCCTAAATCTAAAAGAAGACAGGTTTTCGACAGAAGCTCATCAAGGGGGCGATGGCGGGCCATTTAAATGGTAGGAAGCTCTACAGGCGTCTGAAGAAAATGGTATTTTGGGAAGGAATGGAAGCAGAAATAACGAAATGGACCAAAGAATGTACAGACTGCTTTCTGTCGAGAGCGCATGAGATGCTTATCCCGCCGTTTGCGACCTTTTCACGACCAGCACCCCATATGAACTCATAGGAGTTGACCTTGTGGAGCTAGGGCGGACAGAAAGAGGGAATCGCTATGCGTTAGTGGTCATAGATCACTTTACAAAGTGGGTTGGAGCGTATCCTATTCCTGACAAAGTGCGAAGACAGTCGCGAGAACATTGTTCGAGCGATGGATCTGCGACGGGTGTAGATGGCCGAAAACGGTGCATTCAGATCCAAGGCCCGGAGTTCGTTAATGCCGTACTTTCAGTCATATACGAGATTACAGGCATTGAACAATCGGTGACTAAAGGATATAATCCACGCGAGAATGGTATGACTGAGAGAGTGATTGAAACTTTAACACGAATGCTGCGAAAGAAGACTGTCATTCCTGCGGACTGGGATACATTGTTACCGATGGTGGTTTTCGCGTATAACTCGTCCCCACATGAGGCAGTAGGGCAAAGTCCTTTCTACCTGTTACACGCGTTTGATCCTAACTATCCGTCGAACGTAATCCCACAGGAACACGTGTCGTTTAATCATATCGACGCGGATGATTACAAATATGAGTTGTTGGCGGGGATTAAATTGATACAAGATAGCGCCATGGAGTTGAACGCGCGATACAAACACCGTATGAAGGAGGCATACGATAAAAGGAACAAAGTAGATGAGCGAAGGCTTCCTAAAATTGGTGACAGAGTGTTCCTGAAGTTGCCTAGAGAAAAAGCGAGTAAGATGTACCCGAAGTTATGTGAACCGTGGGGTGGTCCATACCGGGTTATAGAAAGAAGCGACAACTCGGCTATGATTTCTAATCTGAACGAAAAGGAGGAGCCTATTAGAGTTCCGTTTGACGCGCTGATTGTCCTTCCGGCAGAGTTGGCCAGCTTACCGAGAAAGACTGTGACGAAGAGGGTAAAACGACGTCATGCAGTGGTTAATAGTGTATGTTGCAGGGCGACAAGCAAGGGAGACGACACGAGTCCTCTTGGACTGTTCTACCAGTGCTCTGGCAAATATGGCAACGACGATGGCTACCAATACTCCTGCTCAGTGAAAGAGAAGACCTTCAAAGATGTCATGCCAGCTGCGTCCGAGACAATCGGAAAGATCCATTTTGATTGTGTATTTTCGTTAGCTAGATTGATCTCGATTTTTGAACATGAGAGGAATGAGGAACGGAGACGTTTTCTGATGATGGACCCGAAGTATAGCTTTATCTCTATGAGGGGTGTCCATAAGGCATATGTCTTCTATAAGAAATGCTGCGATCACGTTTTCCGTAAGCTCATCTTGCATGACGGATCCCACTTGTGCCTAGCTCACGATGGTGGAACAGGATTGCCGATCGAGCAGCTAAACGATGCAACAAACGAGGGAGTACGATTCGCAAAGGCAAATGAATGGGAAGCCATGGAAAACGATGAACCATCTAAGCCGCTAGTTCTTCTGCCCAACAGTTTCTGTATGGTCGGCACGGCATTCAAGCAGATCCTAGCAGTGGAGTTTCACATGTACGATAGCTTGCTGCAGATTGGTGCAGTACTGGAGAAGTCGCAGGCCAAAACTTGCGTGCTGATTGGCCCCACAACGGACGTTCCCATACCGAAACGGGAGTGGTGTAAGCTGGCGTCTTCGCTAGCTGCCGCAGCTCGAAATGGAGTCAAGATTGTTGCTGTTGCACCTCCACGTGGCGATAAAGCGTACGATCGAAACAGAGCAGACCTGAATGATGCAATGAACGTCGCCAAGTCCGCCGCTGTTCTTGTCAAACAGAGCCTGATAAGCCTCGTTCCAGTCATTGAGTCTCCTACAGAACCCTCACATGGACCGAGTGCAAAGCCTCGAAATTCGCCGGCCGATGCTTACTCGAGTGATGTCATCGAACAGTACTTTGATGCGCTTCGTGTGTACGTCAAAGCTGAGGTGGATATTCCTAAGCTTGAGAGAAGCTCCACTGGTCGCTCAGCACGAACTCGTCAGTACCTGAAGCAGAGAAAGCCGCAGCCCCACCCCAGAAGGGAGGAGTATCGAAGCCTAAATCGAGGCAGCCGTTTTCTTCTTTTAGGAACTTTGATTGTCAAGCAATGATGCAGCCGATGCCCTTTCCGCCTCAATTGTACCCAATGCAGATGTTTCAATGCCCACCGCAATGGAACATGATGAGTGGTCCGTCGTCGTCGATGTCAGTGCCGCCGCAGCAGTTCATCAGAGGATCTCGAGGACGTGGACATCGCCGTGGATTCCCCAGGGGGCCGGCTAGGTTTTAGGCTAGGTGGTAGGTTAGGAATAGGCTGCGGGTCTAGTTTCATATGTGAATTTATGCATTGCGTGTTTTTGTTGTTAGTGTTGTTTGAATTTGTTCATCTCATTTTTTTTCTCTTTCTCTGCCTCGAAAGCGGCAGGGACGCCGCTTCCCTCCGGGGGAGGCATGTAGCATGAATAGGTTCATCATGTATTAATTGTAATAAATATATTAAGACTTACCATGGGTAGCGGCATGAGGGGGTTGTGAGGGGGTGAGATTGATTGACCGGGTCGTGATTGACCACAGGCGAGTCAGACTGTATGACCCGCCTGGCCTCTCTTCTCTCTCTTGGGCGCGAACGGGACACGTATAAATACCAGCCTGGATTGTATTATGGGGTTCTGCTCGATTTTCTTCCTACTTGGACTGAGGAGTCCTCCCGTCCCCCTTCTCTGCTCCTCGTTCCTCTTCTCCCTCACGTGGTCACCCCGTGAGGCACTGTTGTAGTAAGTAGGTTAGGGCGTTCTTATTGTAAGATTACGGATAAAGGTTCTTTGCTAACTTAGTTTTCCTCACACTCCAAGGTTAGAACCGGAGTTATCTAGTGTTAGTTCTTCCCTCTAACGAGCCTAAGGTGGAATCCGAGAAATCGTTGACTTCTGCCGCTTAAGCAACTGAGCCGAGAAATCGTTGATTTCAGTTGCAATAAATTAGCCGTTAGAGTGACCCGAGACGAACTACGTGATTCCTGCTTAAGAAGTTGATGAGAAGAGTGCCTGCATAAAAGAGCAGCTAATGAGCATCGATTGCTGTGCAAAGCTTTGGGTCAGGGTCGAGCAATGTTGGAAACATTCCAAAATGTGGGTCACCACTCAGCTTCAGAAATCGGGGGAGGGATCGCATCGCCGGATTTTTCGATTTGTTTCTTCTCGGGTCTACCTCAGCTTCACCACAGAATGTTTCCTATACAACCCCTAGTTGTTCGGACCTGTTTGTCAATCGCTGGCGACCTAAATGCTCGTCAAATTTGCAGATGTCCAGATAGCGAAAACATCGGTATTGAAAGGCCATATGCTGATTAGGCATCGAAAACTATTTCAGTTGGATTTTTCAGATTTTGTTTGAGATTATTCACCTCATCATGGTGAGGTGAAAAATCTCAGAAAAATGCAGCTACTGTAACTTCCGATAACTGCGACTGCCGCTCTCTAGAATTGAAAGCCAAGGCTGAAAAAACCATTTGGGAAAAATGGCTCCCAAACACAAGATTTTCTAACGGGGAATTTTTCCTATTTCTCCTTATACAGGGGACTGTCATGACTCATAGTCATGATCCCACTCTGAGCCAGGCGTGGATGTTAGCTCTGCCCTGGCGGCGGTATAAAATGGAGTACGACAGAGCTGAGGAGGAAAGGCACCGGTAAGATACGGAAAGGGAAGGATAACATTACAATGGTGACAAGTTTAATCAACTGTCGTGGGAAGGTGTATGGAAGGATGTATATTAGGGTTGACATATGGGTGATTATATGGGATCAATAATAATTAGTAAACTGGAGTGGTCATTCAAAAGAAATTCGTCCGGAAGCGATGCATTTCAGATAAAATGGTGCATCGGCCGGGAATCGAACCAAGGCCACCCGCATCGCAGGTGAGCCTTCTGCCTTTAAACCACCAATGTTTTTCGATAAGTCTTTATTTTGATACGATGCGATGATAACAGATCTCAAAAAATTAAGAAAAATATTCAACAACACATACTCTACAGCAATCGACCCGGTAAGGCTGCGGACCCTTCCTAACATACTGTAGTCCGATTGTGTAATCACTCATTCTTTTGAAATACGTGAGATTGTTCGGGGAGTTTTTGTTTCCACTCTCACATTTTCACCTGTTTTGATTGCTTCCACAAATGTAGTCATATCGGTGAAAACACAGACTCACCGATCTATCGCAGCTGTTTCGGAAAAATGAGTGATACCACTAACAAACTACCGTATGTTGGGACGACTCCGCTACCTCACCAGGTCATACTTCCATTGCTGTAGACTATATTTGAACAGATACTTTTTCACCAAGCAGTGAGGAATTATTCGGTAACAGTTGTACTACAAAGAATTATGAAAAACTGGTATCCCACAAGTATTGTCCTCTCACCAACAAGTGGGCAAGACATCCTTTACTATTCGTATTTTACCTATCATCGAACAAAACATCTTTCAACAACTTCAGTTTCACCACAATTCAACAACAAATACCAGCCTTCGAAACCGTAATCGAAGAAAAGATCAGGCGATAGCAGTACTTAATGCCTCGATGTGTGATCAGATCACTACCAAAAAAGAGCGACATTGGAATTGAGATCTCGTTTAGAATATCTGAAGCAACATCACTCGGCAGTGAGAAATAAGGCGATTAAAAATTACTGAAAAATTGTTACATAAATTACTTAATGAGCCCTCCCATACAAAATCTTACATACAACCTCAAACAAACACAGGATTCTTTCCTAATCCTCTGAGATAAAATCTAGCACAAGACTTAACAAATAGAAATTTTCACAGAAAAATTATCTGGTTAGCAGAGAAAAATGCGCGCAACTTTGGCAAAATGATGAAAAAGACTCAATCAGCATGTCACAAGTCCAGGTAAACTACGCTCCCTATGATGGGCTCTGGATCCTGGAAGCTCGCACTCACAATCTTCTCCAGGACAGGCTTTCCTCTTTTTTGGCTGGTAGTACACCTGTCGTGTAAAGCAACGAAATTAGATGCACATGATGGCAGCATAGCCGTGTGGCAAAGGTATCATTCCGTTCAGCCCATTCCGTTGCGATGGACATTGCACGACCGGGATAGTGCTTTGTGCATAGCTTCGGCCGAGTTGCAGCTTCACATTTATTGAACTCTATTTAACCCATAAACTTTACTTCGTACGCTTTCAGATATTCTCCAAAACGGGTTCTGAGGATATTATGGAGTGGCGTAGTAGCTGGAATACATTCGAGCTCGTTGATGACACGATATTGTATTACAGAAGCCAAGATACCGTACGGAATCCAAGCGAATGATAGTTGTTTTTCCTTCGTCCTCTGGGCCATTTCATAGCATATTCGGTAGTAGGCCACGGCCTTGCGCTTCATTTGAACCGACGGGAGCCAGACGATTTGATGGAGTATGTTGTCACTCAACGCAAAATTCCGCTCACCCCCTCCGTACAGTGAGGCCATCCTCCGAGTTAAGCAAAAAACGCTTTTCTGGCAGCCAAATTAGACTTCTTTAAGTTTCATGCCAAAGTTCTCCAGAATCGACCTGAGACAAGCCTTATACCTTGACAGCTGCGCTTCTGCCACCTTTTGATAACAATCCCAAACAACAACATCAAGGTATCCCTCGCACACAACATCTTTTTGCTCGTCGATGTTCTCAGCGATCATCAGGACGTCATCTACAGCCTTGACTCCCTATAGATCCGTTCCATAAGCCTAGACCTTTGATAGACGGGATCATAGTCGCTTCCGAAACGGAAATGCGGCAGAATTTCCTTGCCAGTCTCCTTATCTAGCATCCATTCTCTTTGTAGTGGAGCACGAGGCAACCCAGTTTTAGAAGTCAACCGCTTGAAATATGTTCTTCGCCAGTCGCTGGCATGCCTTGGAATTCATGCCGCACATGTCAACCTGAGACTGGAACGCGTTTAGGATGGACCAGACGGAATACTGCGCGACGTAAGTCATGAAGAACTCGACCATCTCATCGTGTATCGTTTTCTTATCGATGATCTTAGGCTTTGGCTTCTCCGCGGTATAATCAGAGGCCGGCTCATTACGATAAAGTAGCAGGTCCTGATTCCAGATCACAGCATACTCATCACCGTCCAAGTCCGGTCCAGCCATCTCGTCCGGATGCGGTCGAGGTCCACACCTTGGGAAGACGATAGCACAACTCGGATGACGCAGGTATTCGATATCAACAGTATCAAACACGCGAACATCTCCCGCAACAACGGATGGGTTTTTCGCCATTAGTACTTTTCCTGTCAGCATTTTCCTCTCCTCGAGGCGTTGGGGGGGGAGGGGTTCAAGCTAATGTTCTCCGTGGAGCGAACAAAAACCTGGCCGTATTGCAGGAGCCCCGATTCATCAACTATTTCGAGCATTGTGCGACCTTTATTTAAAGGTATTTGTATCTGCTGCTTCTTCAACTGTTCTGAAACAGAGGATCTGATCATCGCCCTTATGAAGCACCAAAACAGTGGTTCAACGCACAGCTGGAAACCAGACACCGCAGACAAACAATTGATGTCTATATGTCAAAATAGTTGCTTCAGCTTGTTACGGCAGGCCAGCTAGCGTAGCATCAATGACGCCCTTTCTTGAAATTGAATATCGAGCAACTGTTCAAAGCGATTCGCCACACGTTGATGGCGCTCATGACTGTTTAGCTGATATCTGATTGAGAATGCATATAAACGGCTTGTTCGAAGAAACCGGCACAGGCGATGAATACTTCACGATTTCGATGGATTACCTAGAATATTAACATCAAGATATTCTACACGCACGTAAAATGACTGTAATAATTAAATCCTTCATAGATGGCTACGTTAGAACATTTCGCACTGAAAATATAGAAAAGGAAATCGAAAGGAAAAAAGCCTCTCTTCTTACAGTCGTCAGCGGGACCTCGCGAGGTTAAATGTAATTCGAGATAACGAGATTGGGTGAGTCGCCTGGGAGAGCAATCCTAAGAGGGACATAGCACGCATGTCTCTCAAGAGATAGCCGTTCAGCAGAGGATAATGATAAATAAATGTTTATTAATCCATGAGATGGCAACACACTGTAATGATCGCAGCCAGCATATAAGCCAAGACGAAACCCACACGCCACAGGACAAGACATGAATTCGACTCATGCCACCCTTCACCCTGACTGTGTTCCGAGGCTTCCTGGATTTCGAAGGTTTAAGTTAGCTCGCGGCAATTAAATAGCATCCTACATATGTCCGGAACCCACCTTTCCGTAGCAAGAAACTAGAAACGAACAACGGTTTTGTGATCAGCACTCAAAAGAAGCCCGTTTGACGGAATTGGGGCCAAATCTGACACGCGGTCTCTGACACGGGCCCTGATTGAACGTAGTGAATGGCCTATGAGGCCGTGTAGCGAACGACAATCGTAAAACAGCAGACTCTACATTCATCCATCACCGCATACAAAGGCGCAATAGAACCGCATCTACCATATCGCCCCAAACATTCTAATTCATCTCCAATGTGAACACAGTGGTTTTCAGAAGCGCCAGCTCATGGACTTTGTTTCAAGAAGCGACCCCTCCTGAGGTTTCTATTTCTTGTGATCCACCTGTTGCAGGTTTGCCCATCGTCTCCACTATCAACCCCGACGCTTCTTTGTATCAGAACTCAGATACACCGCTTAAACTAGATCAGATCGCCTAATCCTTTTCATCGATAGCGTTCACAGCATAATACACAACTGTGTGTTGGATTATGCAATATTCCCTTGTTAACTGATGTCGCCGTTCCCGCGATTTCGGTCTCCTGATGAGACTGCATTCTCCTTGGAAACCATGGCAAAACTACGAAGCACTCCGGTTCAATTACGTCTATGAAGTGCTCTGGTTCGATTACACAATTTTATGGTATTTGGCTCCGTCCAGCCGCCGGCGGTCCCAGTTGGCGCTCGGAGCACTGCCCGCATCGATTTACATGGCGATGACGTCGAGGACGCTACGCTTGACCCGTTGCATGGTGAAAATAGTAATTGTTCGCTGAGGTTACAGATGGAAATTATTCTTTATCATTATAATCCGTTTCCTAACGTCAGCACGAATCGTGAAGAGATTTCGCGTTCACTGTTGAAGGTTGGCGCAAAGTCGGTGCCATATGCTATAGCATAGGTGCGCCGAGTTTGCGCTAACCTTCAACAGTGAACGCAAAGTTTCTTCCCGATCCACGCCGATGTTATCTACTTGGTTGTGACAAACGAGTATAGACTCCTTTCATTCCATTGTTCTCATTTGTGTTCCTGTCAAAGGGTCGTCCTCACATAATCAGAACGAAGTTCATTCCTGGATTAAGCTTTGACGAAGAGACCAGGTTGATTAGGGCATATTTTGAGGTACTCATTCGAGTCCAACTCCTTCCAAAGAATCCTTTTAAACGATAACACAAAACTGATCATGGACTAAGACCTAAGGACGGTGGTGGAGTGGAGCGATAAGGATGGCAACTCTTGGATGGCTTTGGGCGACGAAGTAAGGCCGGATTCCGACATAGAAGGTGATTGATGATCAACCTTCTAGAGCCTCTAATGATTATGACGAAGCAGTCACGAAAAAGTGTCGCTAGAAGAGAGAACGCCATTTCATAACACACTTGATAGTAGGCAAAGGCATTGCGCTTATGACATCGCGTTCGTGTTGTGGAATGACGTATCGTCCTGATCGCGGTCGGAATTTCGATTTCTCATCTCGCTAACGCAGCCAGAGAAGTCTTTTTTTATGTTGAAGTTCTCCATAATCCACCTGAGACAAGCCCTACACTTTGACATCTGGGCTTCGGCCACATTTTGAAACCAGCTACATCAAGGTATCTCTCGCACACAACATCTTCTTGCTCGTTGATGTCGACGACCTTAGCTTCCCTAAATATCCGCTCCATAAGCTTAGGGCTTTGATAGACGGGGTCATAGTCGTTTCCGGGATGCAAATCCGGCTGCCGTCCACTCTTCTCCGGCGGAATGTCTACGCAAGCCTTCTTATCTAGCCTCCATCGTCTCTGTAAAGGAGCAGGAAGTAATCCCGTTTTCAGAGAGTCAGCCATCTGAGACACCTTTTTCGCCGATTGCTGGCATACCTCAGGATCTATGCCGTACATGTCAGTCTGAAACTGGAAAGTGTTTCAGATTGACCCGACAAAATCCTGCGCGAAGTGGGTTATGGAGAACTTGGCCATCTCATCGTACATAGTTTTCTCATCGATAATCTGAAGCTTTGGCTTCTCAGCGGTATGATCAAACGCCGGCTGACTACGATAAAATAGGCGGTCCTGATCCCAGATCACAGCATACTCATCTCCGTCCGATTCGGACCCAGCCATCTCGCCCGGATGCGGTCGAGGACCATGTCTTGGAAAGACGATAACATCATAGATGACGCAGGTCTTCGACATCAACAGTATCGAATACGCGAACATCTCCCGCAACAACCGATGGGTTTTTTCATTAGTACTTTTCCTCCCAGTATTTTCCTCGAAGCGTTGAAGGGGGGGGGTCTCAAGCTAATGTTCTCCGTGTAGCGAACCAAAAGCTGGCCGTATTGCAGACGCCCCGATTCATCAACCATTCCGAGCATTACGCAACCTTTTTTGTAAGGTATTTGTAGGTGCTGCTTCTTCAGCTGTTTAGAAACAGAAGATCTGATCATCGCCCTTAACAAGCACCAAAAGAATGGTTCAACGCACAGCTGGAAACCAGACACCACAAGAACAATCGATGTCTATACATCGAGATAGTTGCCTAAGCTTGCTACGGCAGGCCTGCTCGCGTAGCATCGATGAGGGAAAATCTAACTGGTGGAAATTAGGCCTTTGAAACGGGCTTCAGAAGACGTGATCAGGGTGTGACCGACCAAGCCGGCCCCTCGTTCGGCGAAGCTAAACGAATAATGTCCATGATCGATCAAAGGGGGAAGTCGAAGCCAGCCTATCGTTTAGTGAAGCCAAACGATTTTTGTTCATGATTGATGGAGGAGGGCTGGGGCCGGTGAAGCCGACCCATCGTTTGGCGGATCCAAACGATACTGCACAACATTGATGGTGGATACTGCCCGTGATAGATGAAAGGGGGCCGGCGAAGCCAAGGGGAAATTTAAAATGGTTCAAAAATTAGTTGGAGTCGAAAATCTCATTTTTCGTTGAATCGTTAATTTTTATACACCAGTGCGAGCACAGGATTTCGTGGCACCTCATGGCCACAGCTGAAAATAATTTCGACGCTGATGCGGTTCTGAGTTTTTGTTCGAAAATTTTCTTTCTGGATTAGAAGACTATTTGCGAAACTATCGAAATTCGCGGAATCGCAACTAGAGATTGTGGCAGCAATTCGTGTGATTTTTGGAAAACGAGAACTGCATGTTATGGATGGCAAAATCTTGTTCATCCCTGATTATAAGCGTTGAAGTGAAGTTTCACTCTAACTTCGCACAGAGGAGTTTTCAAGAAACTGAACGGAAATCTCATACACGTAGGTCGATACTTCGAAGGCCACTATTTTGTGCCTTTGGCAATTAACAAACCCTGATGTCCAGCACCCAAAACTGGAGACGTTGACCAAACTACCGTACACCAACAGTAGCCCCGGGGACACAATAATTTTATCCACCCTACGCACGACTTAACTCACTGGACATGAGCGCATCACATCAGACCGCCTTCATGCCTCCACGACTGAGCGATGCGATAGTATGATTTTGTGTATTATTCACTGAAAGCAGTTCGGCACCACGATTCTTACGTGAGGAATGGTGCATAGCAGAGCAATAATGTGAGCGAATTGATTATGATTTTAATTCAAACAATTAATTATCCAATCGGAGGATATTCTGAGGATTCTGAGTAAGATGAGCTCGACACTGTCGGGTCATAGGTAATTACATACAATGAGAGCTGTATAAATCAAATGTCACCGGAAAATGCAGAGTTTAGAAAACTCCTCCCGATCAAGCCCAACTAATGATACAAAGCAATCTTGGCGTGAATTGGAGACTTGAAGATTGACAGTTCAAGTATGTATCACTTTCATGCGAAGTTAATAGCCAAAAGGTACCAGAATGAATGGTTTTAATCCATGCGTATCCTGGCGGGCCGCAGCCTCTTTCAACTTCCGACTGTCATCGCAAATCCCAAGGTGCCCGACCTGTAGATGTTGTCCGAGGTGAACGGAGCTTTCGCGACTCATTTAGTTGATATTTGATATGCTGATGATGTACACAGCTCAAACTGCTAAAATTGAGAATGGTAATATTAGCGGTGAAATGACTGTGCTACCGAAATCTGAGCGTTTCCGCGAATCATCCATGAGCCATTTCGCTAGATCATTTCTGCCCTGCCGTTGCCTGGATCCTAATGTGGGAACATTGAACGTGAGCTTGCCCCATAGCTCCGAGAAACTTGGGACTTAGAGCGCTCGGGCTGACAGCCAGTGGTGGTCCTTCCGGGGCCGCGGGGAAGTGATGATGGGCTGCCGACTCGCGCCGACAGGGACAGGCCGGTTTTTTAGGGCTCCACCCCGCGGTGGAGGGGACGTTAGACAACTGGCAACCCAGTCGTTACCACCAACTGCCAGGGACTGGGCACGCCCCGATCGCGCCCGCCTACAGGCTCGGCAGGACACATGGCCCCAAGTGACCTGCGTCCGAGATGGTCGCTTCATACGACACTCCCGGCCAATAAGACCACAAGCTGGCAGGGGCCTTATGACCGCCATGCGAGCTGCAGAAATGACCGTCACAAAAATTTTGCCTACCTAGTGAAAAAGACTCAGTGGCACAGTCGTAAACCGCCAGAACTAGTGGTGAAATGTGTTTTTAAAAAGCTCCACCTCGCGGTGGAAGGATCGTTAGAGGACTGGCAACCCTGTCGTCACTCCACCCCCCACTGCTAGATACTGGGCACGTCCTAATCGCGCCCGCGTACAGGCTCGGCAAGTCACATAGACCCGAGCGACCTGCGCCCAAAAACGTCGCATTACGCGACAGGGTGGATAAGTTTTGCATTAACCATTTCAAGACGCTTTCTCACGCTCTCATGACGGTTCTGCTTTTGAGAGTTGTGTGTATAAGAACCGTGGTAAAAAAAACTGCATTCAATCAACGGCAAAACATTAGGCTACCCCATTGTGTCGCCATGGAAGAACAAAAGCGGCCAAATGCTAAGCGAACATGGAATCTGAACCAAATCGGACGTAGGCCGGATGACACTATAGTTCTACGGTGGGTTACTGTTGGAACACGGTAGTCTGGTCAACACCTCACATGCTCGAGTGTGACTTCTTCCAGAAGGATATTTTGGGTAGCGGGGATCTGGACCGAAAATGAAAGCGCACACAGGATACTACTGTCTCTCTCGGAGCCGCATTCCGGTCCGCATTTGCGGACTACGGCTGTTTCATCACGAGACACGTGATGATCCAACTGCGACCAAGTAGTCCCAGCACAATTGACACCCTATTGCGTGATGCACCAGCCGTTTTCCGCGAATCAGGACCGAAATTGACTTCGAGAAGAACAGTACTCCATTCAGCTACTTATCATAGTGCTAATTACTATGGGTATAAAAACCCATATTTCCTAGAACACTGACAAACGTACATGAGATTCCTGATCAGCACTCGAAGCAACCACCTACGCAAGGGCTAGGTGAACTGGGTAAACTCGTTCCGGACTGTGCAGTGAGTAACGCGCTCTGCGGGCAATCGCTTCTACTCGCGCAAAGTCGACCATTAAAAAAAACGGGTTGCGTGCACTGTGCGGGAAATCGCAGTGTTACATTACAGCCCAAGACGAACTTCCACTGGTCTACTCTCATCTGAGGTTCCATCATTGGCCCATCTTTCTTCCTACATTTTGGAAAACCAGTCGCACATCGCTTTCGTTTTTATGATCTGTGTTCCGATTCTCGCACTCCGCTCAGGTCTTGTATCCATGTATTTGGGGTACGGTACACTTTTGCGACACATGGTCGCGTCGCTCTGCTCAGCGACAGCGAAAGAGACCGGCTACCGCCCTTTAAATTTGTCGCTGTCGCAGTGCCCTCCACAGCGAAGGTGGAAACGACAGGCATCGGCTTATTTGCAGTATGTCAGCCCTCCACGACACGTCGCTGAGACGGACACGCGACAACTGTTCCCAAGACGGCCAGCGCCCTTACTCCGATGCTAGTCCCACCACGATTTGTGCTAAATGTCTTGACTGTCGTTCATAATAGCGACAAAGTATACCATACCCCTTTGGAAGTTTGCAGAGTTGGCGCCGCAGCGTCGCTAGCAGCGACCAGCAACGTTGGGGCGGGAGAGGGGTGCGGTTTTGATCACATTGGGAGGCAGAAAGATGCCAACGGAAACAAAGAGAGGCTGAAACGGGCCAAAAGAAGAACCCATCAACAAAAGTTCAAAAACAAAGCACATCCGCTGTAAGTAACAACCCAGGCGGAGGCGAAATCTTAATTTCCGAAAGGAAGGGAGAAAATTGAAGAAGCAAGTATTTGGATCACGCCCCAAGAGTTGAGTAACCTTCAAGCGATCGAAACTCCAACATGAGAGTGGAAGCCTCCACAGCTCAGAAAGCGAAGCTAAACCCAATTTGAGCTGATCAACAGTTTTGTGAAGTAGGCGAGGTGGACCAGTTGTCCGTGACTCTGGAAATACAACTCGCCTTGGGATAACAACTGAACCGACTTCTTTCAGACAGGACCCTAATAAGGCCACTGTCGCAGTGGAGATGAGACACGTTTCAAAACGACCCCTCACGTTTGTATGAATGTAACGATACCATGAGATACGAAAGACGATTGGATGGATTACGACCGAAGCCAAAATGATGGTTAGCTTCGAGTCCCACCGAAAAGTTATCGACCCCGATCAAAGCAAGGTGCACAACAGATTTCAATTGAAATCTGTGGGTTTTCGTACGTTGTTGGCCTCTATTTATATCAATGCATACTCCGAAGCAAAGCCCAACAAGGAAAAATTAAGCTCAAGACAACTCGTCCACACGATCCTCACTGTTCGGATTCACGGCCTTCGAGGGACCATACCTCCATTCTCTTTAAACTGAGCAGGGAAAATTCGAGATGAAGATGTGTGTACAACACTGTTCTTCGGGTTGGTGTAGTCTACACCATGCGTGTCACAAGTCTGCTCGCAAAAGGTAGACCCAGCAGAAAAAAAGCACAACTGATTGGCCTCGGGCGAGAATGGATCACTCAACATGGAACGACAAAAGCGGCATCAATTTAGCTTACCAAGTAATTCAGAGAAAATCTGCATTTTTCTCCAAAATTTTCACGACCCCCCTCCACAAATTTACATTTTTTCACAAAAACTTTCAAGACCCCCGCTACAACGAGACGCAACCCTGCTCAACCCTGGTGAACGCCCTTCGGCGAGAATGCTCGAGCATGTGCAGGGTTGAGCAGGGTCGCGACTAGGGAGAGGGTGGGGTCGTAGAAATTTTGGAGGAAAAGGCAGATTTTCTCTAGATCACTTGGTAAGCTAAAATGAGGCAAAAATAGTCAGTCGCGTGTGAGGAGTATACATTTTTAGTTGTAGGTTTTGTAAAAGTTTTCAATCAAATTCAATATAAAAATAGAACTACCTCTCCTACTGAGGAGTTCCGGGTGGTTTCATTGAGCTTTTGGTTTTTTACAAAATGCTTTTTTTTCGCGCCAGATTACGGGATGATTTTTCACTTCACTGATGGTAATTTTATAGTGTTCTGGCGAAATCCACTCGTGATCTGGCGAAAAATAAGCATCGCCTTTGATTACAACTGATTGATTTTATTCCGAATTTGTCTTTCTCAAAAAACCGAAAACATTTCTCATTTCGGGTGGAAGGGGGGGGGGGAATATCGCAAAAATTTCGGGAGTTTCTTTCGAAATTTAGTTAACAGGGGGGGGCTCATAGCTCCGCCGAAGATGGGCACAACCGCCTGTGCTCAACCCTGATGTTCACTCAGCTAAACGTTATATCCAGTCGGGAAATTCGGTTTTATGTCCGACCCTTCAACGTTCTCCAGCACACAGTTTTTTTACGTTTGCTTGAAGAACTTTCTCAAAACCATTCTCCGGTTTTGAACAATCGGATAAAAGTACTTTCCGGTTTTTGGAGAGATGTTTTTCAAATTTGGCATATTTTATGCAGTATCAGATTCAATGTTCTCATTCTCAAGCCAGATCGGGTTTCGGCTGGATTTCCCGAAAGATTTCCGAGAGCATTTGTTCAAACGGAATATCTCAGGCGATTATCGGCCCTAAGCCGCCTGACAGTTCGGCTCGTGTTCCCAATCTGCGAGTCGGCTCCTGTTGCTGTCAGGGCCACTGCTGCTGCTTTTCGGGCTATTCCCGTTGGCCCGACCAGCACCAGCAGTGGTCCGGGGATTGGGAGAACGAGCCGAACTGTCAGGCGGCTCCGATCAATGTTCGGTGCGGCTCGGGGCCGAGAATTGCCTGAGATAGTATTGAGCGACGAAGGCATTTGACTACGCAGAGATCTATTGCGCGCAACTGTCACAAAAAGGGACAGCCGCGAAGCGCACCACAACAAAGTGAACCACATTTCGAAACAGCCAGTGTATGCTACACACCTTTCCTTTCATTGCGGAAAAAAACCGCGGTGCGACCGCTCGTGCAGTCAGAACCTAGACAATATTTGGCACGGCAACACAATCATAAATATACAAAAATAGGAATAAATACACATTAAATAAAAAAAAACAAATTCAAGAGGCTCACGCATACGCGGAATCGCGCTTGAGCGCTAAAAGACGTTCGCGCATCTATCCAGCTTATCCGATCGGAAGAATCGACCAGTACGATCCTCTTCCAATCTGTAGAACGGTGCTTCTAGAACTTCCCATGTTTTATGCACCATCAAACTTCGTATCAGTTCGAAGTTCCCAATTTCAAGCCAGACCGGGTTTCGGGTTCCTGTCGATTGATTAAAGAAACTTTTCGTTCAATCGGAATATGTAGATTGAAATGACAAAAAATAATGGAAAATATATATACAACATCGGCGGCGTTAAAATCTCGCAGGTTTCCGAAATCCCAAACCTCGGCGATCGGATAGGATCTTCAGAAGGACGGAATCCGCATTTTGAATCTTCCATGCCAAAGCGAGTTTCTTATCAAGCCAAAGCTCCCGATTTCATGCCGGATCGACATTTGGGTAAATATCGGAGAGGATATACCAAAGGTTTGTCGAACTCGGATATGTACTATTGATAGGCAAGCGTCGACTGAGCAAAGATATATTGCGCGCAACTGTCACGAAAAGTCACGCAACCACCAAAAAAAACGCGACAAAGGCCAACTGAACACCGCTATGAAACAGCATGTATGTAGTCCACATCTATACTTTCTGTGCAAAAATTGGACCTGTGGTTCCAGAAGTATAGCATACGCAGGCCACGTCCTTGCTTTCAACATTCTCGATGTCCAGCACGGCTTTGCATTCGTTGCCTCTTTGTACAATGAGATTCCATTCAGGACATAGGCTGTTCGGTCGCCGAATATTTCATCCTTCACATTCACGTTACCACGAATTTCGGGGTTGAATCCTAGAACTATAGCAATTAGGTGACTGTGGAAGTCAAGAAACGTATGTCGATAAGTTTACGAGTACCTTAGCGTAATGTTCGGCCTCCGATCGAGTGTAAGATGGATTTACTGGTACATAAATAGCTCCAAGTTGTAGACTTTTCGTACTAGAACTATGACGACCGTTAGCACTAATTATCAATAGCGGGAGAAACAAGAGAAGCACCCTTCCTTTCAAATGAAAAAATTCTTTACATGCAACATGAGTAAAAAGTTTAACATTCAATTTATATTCAATCCACTAAGAAATGAGTTGAGTAAAAACTTTGGTCATACGAAAAGGCCTAATTTTTGAGAATTCTCTATTACAGAAATACATGCACATATTCAACTCAGACAGGAAGAATTCGCATATTTTTTTAAAATTTGTTGCCGATAGTCAGCTGTGCCTGTAGCCGAATTAAGCTTAACGGTAGTGCAGCTTTTGAAAAACGCGTTAGAAAACATAATCAATAGTCTGAAAAAAGTAAGGAGAAGGGGAAGTGGCACTGGCGGAGTTACAAGCATGGGGCGGAGCTTCCCTCCCCACAGCCCTCCAACAGCCATTCCTAGCTAAGGAATGGAATGATTTTCTTTTGGAAGGTTCGGTAATGAGCTACTCAGACAGTAGGTGCGGGCGGATCGCTGACTTTTGGCGGGCGGATCGATATCCCACCCCAGCGATCCGCCCGCCAGTAGCCCGCGATCCCCCGCCACTAGCCAGCGATCCGCTCGCCAGAAGCCAGCGATCCGCCCGCCACTAGCCAGCGATCCGTCCTCGATGCCACATGTGGGTTATTCTGATGGTTCCCACCACGGTCTCCGCGTGCGGGACCACCCCCCTAGCCGCGGGGACCGTCCCCTCAGCTGCCAAAAATCATTTTCCGCCCTCTGAGTGATCCTTCAAAGGTGGCTTGAAGTCACCTTGCAGGATCGGCCTCGATATGCCGAGTGAGCATTCAAAGCGATGGAGCGCCTTTTATACCCTTCGGTCTGTTTACTCTTAGCATGATACTGATACCAGAAAAAACTCGTCGATGATTGACAAGTTTCACCATGTAAAATTTGAGCGGGTGGATCGCTGGCTACCAAAGCAGTGGCGGTCGGATCGCTGGCCATCAAAGAACTGGCGGGAGGATCGTTGGCAGGTTGCGTGCTGATCGTTGCATCTCATAGCTTTGCGGGCGGATCGCTGGCTGTCAAAGCCCTTGTGGGCGGATCGCTGGCAGTTTGCGGGCGGATCGCCGCCCTAGAGCTTGCCGGCGATCCGCCCGCTAGCTCGATCAACCTTCCCATGTGCCGCAAAAACGCAGCGACCCGCCCGCGGAGACAACGAGGGGCAGCGATCCGCTCGGCGAGGTCACGATGGGCAGCAATCCGCCCGCAACTTGTTGGCGTACCGCCCGCAGAGGCCTTGATTGCCAGCGGTCAGTCCGCAACTATTGTCTGAGTACCTAGTACTTCTTCCAAGAATAAGGACACACAGGTAAGGATACTTACATAACTTAGCCATGTCAAATCTGGTATGCATTTCCAGAACAAATTTTTACTTGAAAATCGAATTTTCATTTCACAGCTGCGAAACGTTTCTTTAAACAGAGTTATGAGCGTTTTTAGCGCTCCATCTGAGAGTTTTGATCGAGAAATAGCCCACCAAGCGCCGCAACGGCTCCTCGTAGGCTATTTCTCGTTTAGATAGCGGTAATCACCTAGTTCCCAACTGTTTCTCGGCTATTACGCGGAAAGCAGGTGTTTCGCGACCATTTCTCGGCCATAACTCTCAGAGTCAGAGTTGATCGCAGGCGCATCATAACATGTGATACGTGAATTTTTGACGTCTTCTGGCATGCATCAATGTGATTTCCACAACAGTAATCATCATATGGGGTGTTTTTAAGCCGGAATATCTTGCTATGATACACGAAACGGTGCTCCCCCCCCCCCCATATGCCAAGTCGAGGTCACGCCCACAGTGGCCTGCTGGCTCAGCGGCAGTGGTCGCTGCAGTGAAAAATGAGTCCCGGGTTTGAATCTATGGTGCATTCGGTTCTTTGTACTTTCGTAAAACACTCAAATTCATCACCTCAAGTGTTGAGAAGCATCAGTTTTATCGGGGCATTTATGCCACAAACACAAAAGTTATCGGAAAACTTCTTCCGGAGAACTACGATAGGTTTTAGTGGGTGAAATACCCACTATTCCTACCGTAATCTACAATAATCGACTTAGTTTCCAAAAAAAACCTCATATAAAGTTCGTTCAAAATAGACTGTTCGCCCACACGGTCGGCGTGCGTGTCGCTCGGCCTTTGCCAAAGCATTTTTCGAACGAGTCTTTCTCCGGCTAAAAACAACTGACTCGGATATTATACCTTATTCGTCTAATATTCCTGTTAATCAATGTACAAGTCCAAAAATACGAAGCCAGCTCGACACGCATGCCGACCGCGTGGGCGGACAGTCTCTTTTGGATGGACCTTGCGTGTTCAGCGCCCCAATTAATAGACGTTTGGGAGGAGAAAAAATTCCAACTTTTACAGCCCCAAGTGGGGTGAAGGGGATTTTTTTTGGTGATCTAGAGATTAAAGAATTGCTCCGGTTTTGTCCAGAATGGTTGCTTGGAGTGCTGAACACATACATGAGGTCCATTTCGGTTCACTGGAAGATTTTTTGAGGTTGGGCAGGAATAATGTCATTTAACTATGGAAATCCATCAAGAAACGGTCATGACCGTGTACAAGGAAATGTTCTGTAGCTGCGAAGTATATACAATTTCGGATTATACAGCGAACCAGCAAATGTATATTTCAATTGAAATGGTCACTTTGTGTGAGTGTCCTTTCCTAGCAAGCCTTGCCACAGAGTTGACCCAATGTTGTTAGTACAGGAATCATGATTCAAGTAATGGAACATAGGGGAACAATGCCCAGTAAGCACATGGGTGGAGTACTTGTTCCAAAATATTTATTTGAAACTATCCTCAGCCGACCTGATACAACCACGAGGTGGGGTTTCAATATGAAACAATCTCTTACAGATTACTTTGCTGTTTCAGTGTGAAAGAATCAAAACATATCGCAAGGTATCACATTGCTTGAGAGGTGTGTAGATTAATATACTCTGTCCCGAAAGAGTCGGCGAGCAGAAAGTTCAAAGTAGCAGCGCTCCCTTTGCGTCTCTGACGATTTTTGATTAAGGGAAGACAGATGCTGCGTTTCGAAACGTCAGAGACGCAGAGGGAGCTCTGCTTCTTTGAATCTGTGCTTGCCAAGTCGTTTGGGACAGAGTATAACCATCATCAATAAGTAGTATTTAAAACGCCTCAAATCTCAGCCGGAGTAGCAGGAAGTCAAACAGTGGTCTAGCAAGTAGTAGTGAGTTGGGTCTGCTCGCAGAGCTGCACCACCTCAAATTAATGGGCTCAATATGCATCCTAATTTAAAAGAAAATGCTAATACCTCTTGCTGGTATTGCAACACCGAGATGGAATAACAGAGGCTGGAGAGGTAAAGAGAGCACAGGCACGGCGAAAAAATTGAAAAATAATGACAAACTATTCCTAATCAAATATGTGCTTAAACTGTTCACGCAGCACATTTTTCTGCACCTTAGCCATCGAATTTCTCGGCAGTGTTGGAAGAAAGACGACCCGTTTCGGCACCTGGAAGCCATACCTTCAATCAACTACATCTAATAAAGCGTTTTTTTTTTCATTACAAAACCAATTGCAGTGAGGCTTAACAGACTACTAAATAATCTAAATTAATTGGTACCTGAATAGCTACTAAATAGCTGAATTTGGGCAATGCAAAGCCGAGAATTTTCGGTAACTCCGCTCAAGAGCTTCGACGACCCCATCCCCTCCCCCCGATTACAAACTTGAATACAGTCGCTTTGGCTGGTTATTGATGCTTCAAACGAGGTGAGCATTCTAGACCACGCTGTAAAAGTCTATGGGCTTCGCTATCTCAACCGTTTTGTCGGCCATAATCTCTGTTTCATCCGCGCGTGGTGTACCTCGTTTACTTTCACCCCATAACAAATGCAGCAGAGCACTTTTTTTCTATCACGGGTCTCCCCGGGCAGCGGGACGAATCCGCCCCACGCTTGGCGGCCGCGTCTCTGCCTGCGTAGCCGCCGGGCCCCGCCTCCGCACGGGCCGTCAGTCTCCTCGGCGCTGCCAGCCGAGTTGGTGACAGGCGGTGAGCTCTCTCGCCGCGCCGTGATGTCAGCGAGCAGGTTGTTAGTCCCGACCAGGGATGAGCGGAGTTCCGCGTTTTGCGTTCCGAAACCCGCAGTTTCGCGCATTTTTGACATTCCGCGTTCCGCATTCCGAAAACCGGAAAAAGTGCTGCGGAATGCGAAAAAAACTCGGGTCGTCTGTGAGGGAAGAAACATAAGATAATTCCTGAATTTTTCCGCGTTTCGCGTTCCGAAAACGGCATTTCCGCGCATTTTCAGGCATTTCGCGCCCGATTTCCAAAAACCGAGAAAAAAATTTTGTTCCGAAACCCGATTTCCGAATTTTCATATTTTTATTCCGCTCATCCCTGGTCCCGACGTTGACTCAGCGCCAACCTCGGCCGTCGTCCACTGGCGACGTATCGATCGCGGAGATCGGGATGTTTGGCGAGGCACACCTCGCGTATGAATACGCTATCACGCGGGATCTTCATTATAATACGCAAGCGATCCGGTTCCAATCAGAACAGCTCATTCCGTTCCTATAACCTCTACTATGATGGCACCTCCTTCCGCTTCTACCACGCTTTCCTGTATTTGCATTATTGCTCTTGTCATTTCTCCGTTCCGTTTCTTCGTATTGGCCTTCCTTGCAATATGCATCACTTGATGTACCGGGCAAAAGTATGAGTGAACGGATGCACCATAGTTTGCCGGTTGACACCGAGAGTTATCGACTATAGGCTACTCAGGCAATCTGGGGCGTCGACAATAGGTTGATCCGCCCACGATGAGTCACCGCTGGCCAAGGCGCCGATATTCGGCAGGGCCGTGACCCAGAGTTATGATCTGGTCGATTTCGGGCTGTTGCACAGCTAGCGCTCTATACAAGGGAAGTATACGACGCATTTTTCAGGCATGCTGCGAATGATGAAAGCGCAGCCTGTTCAATTACCTAAGTTTGCGGTACACTGGCCCCGCCCAGCATCTGGTGGTCGTGCCTATTCGGTGGTAACCCAGTGCAGGCTAGGCGACCAGCGGCGATGCGTGTCGGTGTGCTGACCACGACGCGTGTCGGTGTGCCGACCGCAACGCGTGTCGGTGTGCAGACCGCGACTCCTGTAGGTGTGCACACTGCGACTCGTGTCGATGTGCCAACCGCGACGCGTATCGGTGTGCCGGCCGCGACGCGTGTCGGTGTAAAGTAGTTCCTAAGCTAGATGAAGCAGTCCTGTATGATGTGAACTGCTCTAAATAGGCCGCTAAACGCGACACATCGAGTTGTTTACAGCCCGACAACAGGCGAATGTCGCTGGACAACGGGCAGGTCTCAGGCTGACGATACGCGCGATTTGACTTGTCAACAAGGAGCGGTTTATGAGATGACAACTTATCAACCTGTTGAAGTTCAATTTCTTTCACGATTTTAAGCAGGGACCAGAAAAACTTACCCTCACTCAAAATATCAACTGAAATATCGGGAAACTCTGTCTTTCGCCAGACAAAAGTCGCGCTGCGATCGCCGCCCGCTGCGGCAAATTATAACCCTTCTCCAAGAACTGGAGCTCACCTTGTATCCGACCAGCACATATTTTAGGGCAGAAATAATATCCCTCTCCTTTTCCTCTTCATCAACAGGATTAGTGTTATCCACACTAACCACAGCAACAACTGCTTCACCGAGATCTCTATGTGGCACACCTGAAAAATGAATTCATTTTGCCCTGAAAAGCTTTGAAAAATCAACTGACTTGAAAATATTACCAATGATAGCTGATTCTTTCACAAACGGTAGTCTATCAATGCAATCCTCGATTTCTTTCGGATAAACATTGAATCCGCCCGTTATGACTAGATCTTTACCACGTCCGAGAATGCGCAGAAAACCTGAAAGGACTTCTTTTTGGAGAATCTGGGTGAAAACTTGGGAACACCCGCAGAGGAGAAATGCTCGTTGGAGTGCATCTCACAAGGATTATTTCCAGGCAATTCCTTCAAAAATTGTGATGGAATTTTCTATCTGGAAACAAGGAGACCCACCATCTTCATCGAGTTCGCCCAGATCGCCAGTTATAAAGTACTTGTCATCAGTGAATTCCTGAGCTGTCTTCGTCGGATTCTTCCAGTATCCAGCAAAGAGAGATGACGATCGGATTTCAATGCCACCATTTTCATTAATCCGAAGCTAGAATACCATACTGATTTTCCTGACTAATCACATCATTGCGGAATAATGCCAGAAGGCCTGAGCAATCATTCACTCAGATTACACTAGATTCACAACGAGCGCGTCCTGCGTCGCGTTGACTTCTGGCCACGAAGATAGGGGTATATAGACAAAGTGGCGAATTCCAAGGAAATGAAATTTTCCAGAACCACTTTTTGACGTAGAGCTCAAATCTGTCCCTCAAGTAAGCGGTACGTTTCTCGAAACATTGATATAAACTCATCTTAGCAGGTCATGATGGCTAAATGACACTTGAAACTTACCGCAACCTGCCTTAATTTTCCGAGGAAAAAAAGGCGAATATCATGATCGAGCTCATCGCTCCAAATAATCGATCTAGACAATGTTCAGCAAAAATTTTCAAATTCCGTTGGCCCAAAATCGGACAGTGGAACCGAAATTGGAAAACATTCCGAATTTCGGTCACTATAGGGGTCGGAATTTCATCCCGCCAAACATTGCCTTAGACCCAGGGGTTTTCGATGATGCTGAATCGGTTGGCGTTTACCATTTGTCTCCTAATATCACGCGAAGTTCGGAACCGCTGAAATTGGGGTATGTCGTACAATTTTGCAACGCACTGTATATTCGTAGTTATCCCGACCACTTTGGCGAGGGGGTGTGCCGCCTTCAAATCAAGCGGCGAAAGCATGATGGACGAGTTGCCCACGGCTTGCGATTCTCGTCATTTACAACAGATGTATGCTAGTGAACCTGAAGGAGGAGAGAGACCAAGAATGAAGAAAGAAACGAGGTGAATGATTGAAGACCATCATTGCTCATACCGGCACTGGTAGGCTCAAAAGGTCGTCTTGTCTACTTCACAATTATGAGAAAATCTCAAATTTCGTCCCTGAGGTTTGAGTGTGTCATAGGTTCGTTGGGGTGGAGACAGCGGTCCGAGAGGTGAAGGTTGTCTAGGATACCAGAGTGAGGAATGGTGAAGGTTCCCTATAGACTTGCAACTTCAAAATTTGACGTTTTCTCAATCCTCTTTTTTGCATTCAGCATATTTTTTATCATTAATTTTGAAACATTTTTTTCGTTCGCTGACCTCCTTTTGAAATTCACTATTCTTAATGAAGGGATCGGCCTGGGTCATGAAAAATTTCCTTTAAGCTGTCTGGGAGTCAAAATTTTCTCGGAAAATTTTTCCGAGCGATTTTTGAAAAACTACCCGTTCTTTGCTCAAACAATTTTTGCCACTCAAGACGAACCTTTGAATGGAGCTGTTTCTTAATTCTCCATGGAATTTTGCGTCGAATAATGTTTTCAATTTGTCTTAAATACGTTTCTAATCTCTCAGCCAATTTTAATTAATGAAATAACGTTTCTTGCACTAAAAGCAATCAGCTTTTCGCCCACAACTTTTTTACCCTGGAAGATAGCCCTTTGGTGAAGGTTGTTCTCGGAATTCCCACAAAATTCTCCATCGAATAGAGTTTTCATTTAGGAAAAATACGTTCCCCTTCTACCAGCCGATTTCCGTTCATGAAGTGCATCTTTTTACCTGAAATTATCGGTTTTTCGTCCATAACTTTTTGTACTTGGAGATAGACCTCTGGTGAAGGCTGTTTTCGGAATCACGATGGATCTCTGGTTCGACTAGTGTTTCAAGTTTGAAAGAATATTTTCTCGATCCTTCGGCCTAATTCGTTTTACGAAACACCGGTTTTCTCGCCTATACCTCTTTACCCGTTGGAGATAGGGTCCTGGTGAAGGTTGTTTTTGAAATCTGCGTAAAATTCTGCGTCGAATGATATATCGGGTTCCTAACTTTGTTTGCTCCATAAGTCAGCCAGGTCGGTGGAGCCGAGCCCCGTGTTAACTCCAGTTGAAATCTGCGTCTCTCATTCAAACCATAGAGGCGAGAACACCTCATGGAGATAACTATGGAGCTCTGCTCCACCTACCTGGCTGGCTCAAGGAGCAAGCAAAGTTTGGAACCCGATATATCATTCGACGCAGAATTGTACGCAGATTTCAAAACAACCTTCACCAAAACCCATTCTTCAACGGTTGAAGAGTTATAGGCGAAAAACTGGTGTCTCGTAAAACGAATTAGGCCGAAGGATCGAGAAAATATTCTTTCAAACTTGAAACACCAGTCGACGCAGAATTCCATCATGATTCCAAAACAACCTCCATCAAAGATCTGTCTCCAAGCACAAAAGTTATGACCGAAAAACCGGCAGTGACACCCACCCAATCTTGAAAATGACTTGCATGAGTGTTGGGTCACTTTCCTTCTTTTCGGGGCGTTCACCGATTGTCACCGGTTTTCCCAATGGTGGAGGTTCTCCACTTCACCTGCCTAGGGGTGAAGGTTGGTGGAGTACATGGCTCCACCCAACGAAGCTATAGTCTTTAGGACGCCTGCAAGTCCATTCGACGCACATATGGAGGGCAGATTCGGATTCTATGCCGGAATCAGGTTCCGGAAAATCGTACTTTGTTTGGGAAGACCACTTTGTCTATGTACCCCTTCCTTGTGAATGCTCATACACTCCCACACGAATCCGCCACATCATGATTTTCATACTTTGGTATCTCCGATGGGCTTTCCAACACTGCCAGGCCGGCGATCGTCGTAAAGATTTGAACAGATGACTTGTGCTAGAAGAATTTGTTTGGATTCAAATGACCTCCATATACTACAATAACAAATACGTACCTTCAGTCATGCCATAGCGTTCCAAAATAACATGACCGGTCTTCGACTTGAAATCCTCCCAAACTGGAGTTGACAACGGTGCACTGCCACTAACAAAAAGTCGCAACCGCTTCAGAAGTTCCTTATTGAAGTCTGGACACGCCAGCAAACGGCTGGAAATTGAAAAAAAAGATCTAAGACAAAGTCTGTTCCAACGGCACTGGCTTCTCAGTCAGAAGCGGGCGAAGCCGCGAGCGGTTCCAGAGAAAGCCTGCCATGTCTTTCATCCAGAAGCAGCCCGGAAATCCCTTTACGGCCAGAATCGTGGAATCGAAGCATCGCGTAAACTGGATGCTGTCCCGATAGAAATTTATTAAACGGTTATGCTCTAAATGGGATTAACCGATAAAATCGACTCTCGAATGGCCGATCAGATAATTTAGACCAAGGAAATCAAAAAACTAACGAATTTTGGATAGCGTTAAAGGCAGTGTCCACGATAAAAATCGCTTTCGAGTTTCCACCAGAAAACGAAGGTTTGGAGTCTGACTGTATCATCAGTGAAGAAAGAATCATGAAAAACGCTGCGAAACATCCAAAATCAGCTCTTCCTTTTGAAAGCCATATTTCAACGGTGGATGAGTTGCGCGGGCATGGGCCTGAACTAGACAGCGTGCGCAAATGCGACCCAATGCTAAAATTCAGCCGCGCTCGCGCTCCAATGCTAATGTAGAAGCGGACCAAACTGTTCCTATTAAAAGTCGACCGCGAGCGGAAGGGCCATCGCGAGCGGAATTCGGAGCCGTATGGAGCTCTTTCGGGCTCGTTTTCTTTCGTTCTTTCGACCCCACTGTTCCAGTGAGACCCTAAACTTTCGATTTCCGGCCAAAAACCGAGGACGAAAATTATCGTGGACACTGCCTTTAAACCTTTGAAAGGGCTCAAGATCCATTTTATATAATCTTGATCTCTTTCTAACCGATCGAAAAATCCGACTCTTCGATTTCTATGTTACAGGAACTTAAATAGTATTACAGATTTGAAATTTTGTCAGATCGTTGTTTCAGCCAATCCGGACTTCACAACATCGAGACGGATCAAATATTCGTTCAATACCCAACCTGATTTCGGAAAGTGATCCTAACGGACGGACTGAGCAGTGTACCTACATTCCTTAAAATGATACTGCAGCAGCTACCACACATAGAATTGTATCACTCAAGAAAGATTATAGGAACATCGAATAATCGACTATTCAAAATTCCTTCAACTCGAGAAATCGATTTTCACTTTGAAGGCAGTGAACACGCTAAAAAACCGTATTCTAGTTTTCGCTGTTTTTGAGAAGGTGAGTCCACTAAGCAGATGGTAATAGGGAAAAGTCTTCCCAGAACACTCAAATGCCGCAGAAAAAAGCGTTTAAATGAATCTCTGAAGAATCTTATTATGCCTGCTGGGTGTGTTTAGGGAGACTGCAGACAAAGCGTCCAACCTGACGTCGGAAATGGTTTTGCGCTACAAAACTCTTACTAGGGCTTGCCTTACATTTGCCGTCGGTTTTTATAAAACCATGTGTTGATAGTTGTGGGTATGGGACACAGAATTGATAATCCGTTTTTCAAATCCCCTAAATGCCTCAGAGGTTTACAGGAGATCCCCAAAGTGGGCATTTTCGTAGATTTGTGGACAGAAGAGGGGTACACCCACTTCCGCTCCCACCTCTAGCTGTTCATCGCTTACTTCAACAGCTCGGTTTTTTCTCTTCACTAACCCCCTTAAATCGGTTTAAATACGTTGGGAATATGATTTTATCGAAATCAGATTCAACGAAACAACGAACATTTACACATTTCATTTACTGAGAAAGAGTGGATAGAGTTGGTCGATTAGACAATGGTCACCCACAGAACGAGATGCTGCTGTTCTTATCATGAAAGAGATGAACATACTAAAAGACGGCTTGAAGGACTTGCAATTCAAAATATAGAGTTTTAGAACGCTCATAAAGATGCTAGATGGCGTCACAGAACGATCCCAGGAACACAAAACCGGCAATCTAGCGTTGGACTCCCCATGTCTTGAGGTTGAAATTCAAGGTTTAAAGGCAGTGGTCACGATGAAAAACGTTATCGAAAAAATTACAAAAATCAGCTTAGATCAAAAACAGCTGAAAAACTATGAAGGTAGTGAGGTGAAAAAAGGGCTAGAAATAGAGATTCTAAGGCCCAAAAATGCCAGTTCGTGCACACGTGCACAGCGATGACGAAAAAGATCGCCGTCTCATGCCGAGCAGCCAAAAATCATCGACATTCAGAGAAAGAAATAAATGCTAATTTACCTAATAAAAGCAGTTGAGCAATGAAAGAAAGCACTCCAGTCAATGTTTTTGACTAGATGTGTACATAAATCCGAAGGTTCATTTATTGAAATTCATTTTCAAGGCAGCTGATGTTCTTGATATAAGAGGTCATCGATGCCGATGATTCAGAGTGGGCTCGTCCACCAACAAAATACAAGAAAGTTCAGGCTTGAAGTTTGGCCCAAAACAGTGCTTTTTTCGCGATTTTTTCTTATAGGTCATACTACTCGAGACCCAGAAAAGGGTTTAGAGGGTAAAGACGACAGGCATATTTGATCGCGACCACTGCCTTTAAGACTCCAATCCGGGTATCTAACAGCTTACTCTGTTCAAGATAGAATATTTGAATCCTTCCGCAAGTTTCAAAGTATTCCATGGGGTAATCGAAGTTCAAATCCGCTTTGGCAAATTAACCTGTATTGAGAGCAGGGCTGGGCACACGTCCGGCATGAAGATTCTGAATATGCATCCCCCCTTAGCTCAGCAATTTTTAGGGAACCCCCTATGGGAAATCGAAATCGGCCGTTTTCCGAGAAGGCGAGCACAACAGCCATGATTTTTTGACTTCCTGATTTTGATGAACAAGAATTAAAAAACATTGAATAGAGAAACTTCCGAAAATGTCAACAAAAAGGTATTGTAATTACTAAACTTAAAAACAATCCCATGAGGAAAGTTTGTTAGTAAGACGGTAAGTATGGACAAAAGATAAAACAATTTTCTTTTCAAAACAACTTAACAATTACAAACAACAACAGAACTAATACTACTGCAATAATTAATGTTTTCTATCGAATGTTTTCTTGAACCTATGAAGGATTAGTTTTTCTGTGTTTGATTGTCTGATGTGGAAATCAAAACTATTTCGTGTGGTGGAACCGTGTTAGGATTCATGTGATGCGTAGGGAGTTGAGAAAACCCGAGTTTTACCCACCTAGAATGCCGCAATCCCTTAGAGACTCGGCTTGCCCTGTGATATGGTGTTTGTACGCAGCTACACAGCACACACGGGAGTGGACGCGCAAACAATATTAATAAAAAATGTATTTTATTACAGAACGGGGAGGAGAAAGGGATTGAAACTAAGGGAAATGGAAGATGGTAGAAATAGTCTATTTTGGATGTACCCACTTCAGAAATTTAAAGTAAAGAAAAAAGTTGGGAGTGGGGGTAAGCATTTAGCCGTGACAAGGTTCATTCAAACAAACCTAGTTGATTAAAAGTAGCATTTAATATGAGAGCAAAAGATATTGTGAGAAAGAGGAGAATCCGGCAAACACTTGAGCTTCAATAGAATCGATTTTTCATGTGATATCAGGACCTTAAATCTCGTCCCGGTTTTACACCGAAAATCGGGACGAGTTTTAAGGTCTTTAAATCACATTGACTATCGAACCTATTGTTATTTAAATGTTTGCCAAATTCTCCTCTTTCTCCCAATGCTCTTAGTTCTCATTTTTAATGGTGTTTTTAATCAACTAGGTTCATTTGAACAAATCTTATCGGGCTCGAAAAATTCACCCCGCCTCAACTTAGTCTATTTACATTAAATTTCTATGATGGAAACATTGCGAGTATCCTATTTCTGCCTTCTTCCATTTACTCTAGTTTCAATCGTTTTCTCTTCCCAGTTCTATAATAAAATACATTTTTCAATTACTGTCCTGTACGCGTCCACTCCATTGTGCGCTGTGTAGCTGCGGACCAACACCATATCGAACGGCAAGCCGAGTTTCTGAGGCGTTGCGGCATTCTAGGGGGGAGGGGTAAAACTCGGGTTTTCCACTCCCTACGCATCAAATGAATCCTAACATGGTTCCACCACACAAGGTGAATAAAACTCGGGTTTCAATGGACAGGGTACCTCTCTAGGGCAGCATGCATGAACGCAGCGAGCGGTGTCAGGGAGCCGCTCCGCGTGCCATGCGCGCAGCGTCGAGCAACAGGGCGGCCCCGGAATTTCGTGGCGTGTATTGATGTGCCTGATTTTCAGGGCCGCCCCGTTGCTCGACGCTGCGCGCATGGCACGCGGAGCGGCTTCTGACACCGTTCGCTGCGTTCATGCATGCCGCCCCTAGAGAAAGACACGATTATTTGCTTCTTTAACAGAAGTTTGCAGTCTTCAATTTTAACAGTCGGCTCTCCTCATAAGCTATTCTCATCGACGAAAATCCGTTGGCTAGTTATGATACTGACTGTGCTATCTGTATTCTAAATCTGTTATAACACAGCAGTTCGCTAATCTTTCCATGAAGGTGAACGATAGCGCTTCTGCGAGCTGTCTTTGTATCTTCGCCTCGAATCGGTAACCACAAGCGTAATCACTGAACGTTACACCAAAGAAACATTACACCACATCAATCCTTACTTGCTACAAGATAACAGAGTAGTGTTTATTCCTTCATCAAAACAATCAAACACATTATGTATGAGCTTTATTCATAGAGTTGCTAATTAAATACTTCGACAGCAACTATGAATTATTGCGAACACAAACTGCATCTCTTTCAATAATTTGAATTCTGTAAATATCCGCATTGAAAAGCGGAAAAGACGGTATGACTACTCAGAGGAGAAGCGTGTATTATTGTTTTCCTAAAATTTCTTTAACAGAAGATGCACTTCATTTTGTTTGGTGTTCGGTTTAGGCACCCCCATTGCCCTCTCTGCAACGTCCGATATGCACCCTAAGGTTAACCGGAACGCGTGCCCAGCCCTGATTGAGAGGTTGGTGCAACGAAAACAACACTTGAGCAAAAACTTCGCTAAGCCTCTCTGGTCTTCAATAATCCGTAATCTAATGTCATACACTTCTTTCTAGTGGCACCTTTCAGGAAAATAATGAAAACCAGGGCAGAAATAGGCAGCCGGCCTCCCCTTCAAGCCTGGCGCACAGTGACTGCTAGATAGCACGCACGCTCTGGGTGGAAAAGAAATCAGATTGTACCTGTAGTAGTTAGGCACTCCCATCATTACCGTAGTCGAAGGCAACCACTTTACGCAGTCATCGATCGAAAATCTATCTCTCCAAATCACCGAAGAATGTGAAAATAGCGAACAATTGAGTGAAATGAACATCCCATGAACATGGTAGAACGGCAGCATATGAAGCAACCTGTAGACAAATCAAAAATTCTCATTCTCAGAACAAATATCTTGATGCGAGCGGCAGCGAAGCGGTTCCCTGCAGCCACTCGGCTGCAGAAGACCGCGACGGAACTGCACGCGCGGAAATTCCTGAACAACTAACATATTCAGAGTACAGTATAATCCCTACGTGTCATTTTCAGTGAATCGCCATGCCTCAACAAGAGCTTCTGCATTCGAGGATAGAGAGCCATGCGTCAACATAGCACCTTTTGGAAGTCCTTAAACACAACGATACTTTAGGAAAAAGGAATTCTGCTCAAGATCTTATCTAAATGAGTACAGCTTTCCCACAACCACAATGCTGTTTTCTTCAGAAATTCTGTTTCATGAAACAGACAAAGAAAAATAGGTTTTTGATACTATTCATGTTTCCCTTCACCGAAGGCGATTAATCAAATGCGTCCTCAGATGCGAGAAGCCCACGTTCGACAAGTAAGGGCAACCGTAACGCGTTGCGCGACCAAACCTGTTCAGCCGTGACACGCAACATAGTCGCTGTTCGATCGCTGACGTGTCACATAATGGGTCCACAGAGTTCAAGTTGCGGCAATGCTCGCAGCGACGAACAGCGCCTGGGTGATGCAATATCGATCACATCCGGCGACGTGGGCGACCAGCGCCGCGTGAAGGGCACCGCAGAGTGTTTTGACATAGCAACAACCCTGCCAGCGAGCGGCAGCCAACGCCGCGACCATAATGTTCGAAAACACTTTTGTCGCCGCTTCAAGACTGACGCTCGGCGACCACTCGCCGGTCGCCGCAGCTCTGCAAACCCCTATAGGTCTGAGGTATACTGCGTCACTGTCACGAGCGACAAGCATACCACTCAGCACAAATCGCGGCGAGACCAGCATTTGACGTTGGCCGTCGTACGGACAGCTGCCGGGAGTCCGTCACGGCGACGTTGCGGAGGGCTCACATACTGCAAATGTGTTGAAGTCTGTCGCTGCCACAGTCGCTCTTCGCTGTGTAGCGCACTGCTACTTGGGCAACAGGCGATCGTTGTCGCTGACTTCAGCCACAACGACTTCGCGCAACAAAAGTATATATTAGGCTTCATCGCCGCGCTTTGTGTTTTGGGTCCTTATGGAGCAACGTAGTCGCAGCTCGCGCTTTTACAGCGACATAGGCACGCGATGGCCACTTTTATCATGTCAAATCGGATTTCGTATCAAGTAGAAGTTCAAAATGTAGGCTATCGGGCGAATATCCGACAGGATATACCAAAGAGTCGTCCGACTGGGATATGTAGTATTGAGAGACAAACGCATTCATCTGCTAAGAGATCCATTGCGCGCAACTGTCACGAAAAGTGACGCAAAGCGCGACAAAGACCAACTTCTTTTTGCCGTTTCCAGAAAAGAAGATCCGTTTTCTGAAGCATATCGGGCCAAGATTTTTTTGCAATCACTTTTTCATGGGTTTTTGAGAGACTTTGATTTATAGATTTTCCACATCTAGGTCGTTAAATGTTTTAGTATCACAATTTCTCAGCGTATGTCGCATCTGACAGCTTCTGAAGATTTTTCTCAAAGGTTTTACACCTTTTCGTCTCAGGAATTTACTTTCGTATCGTTGTCGATGCGACTGCCTGGGTTCGTGTACGATCCAGACAATGACTGCACCTTCGACGTGTGGTACAAGCGGTACAAAGACGTCATTTTTAAAGATGGCGCTACTCTGGAAGACTCTACGAGAGTCATATTAATCGTCTCCAAGATGAATGCTGTGACGTACGCACGCTTCGCGAGCCACATTCTGCCTCTGCCGATGTATCCTTGCCGGATACCGTGGGAACATTGAAGGAGCTTTTTGAACATAACATGTCGATTTTCGCACGTCGTTACGCCTGATGGCAAAATCTCTAGACACAACGTGATGGCGAAACGCTGCGTAACTACACAAGATTAGTCAATCAACGGCAAGACGTCATCCTCAGCGAATGGAGTGTGTCGTGTGGATTTGTGGGCTCGCCTCTCCACTGGATGCCGATACCCGTTTCCGTGCTGTGCCAAAGTTGAAAACAATCCTCAGACTACGCTGAAGGATCTTACATCTGAGATTCAGCTATTCATTGATATTCCACAGAACGCTGCTCTTCTTGTACAGTCAATATCACCGCGACGATCCAGCATCAATGCTATCGGCTCGAAGAGAATCCGGGGTCGTGAACCGCCTTCTCCATACTTCCGATGTGATGGAAATCATTGGTCAAAGGACAGCGCATCATCAACAAAACGTGTCATGACTGCAATGTCATTGGCCACAAAAGAGGATTCTGCCAGAATTTCAGGTCAAAGAAAACACAGAATTTGAATTCGAAACATCGGCGAACTGTCGTCATCTTCCAGTTTCTGCCGAATGTGTGCGGATCGCTACGTTAGCGGACGGTCTGATCAAGCAAGTGATCGACTACACGAATACACGAAATCTGGTTGCTGGCCCGAGCCCAATGTCGTGGCTGGCACTTCGATGTCTCCGACGCCAAAGACTACCGCTTTCAGGAGCGTACCCGGGTTGGTGGTTTCATACCGTACCAGAGTCTTATTTTGAGAATCTGAACTAATTCAGCAGACTGTAGAGGTGTTTGTACTACAAACTATGAGATTATATTGTTCGTACTTCTCATTATGTACTAAACCTCAAATTTCCGTATTCGACAATTGGGGTATGTGCATGAGGTCCACGCGATAATTTTAGTGTGGTGAATGGACCCGGCTGCGACGGTAGATCGCCGCGCACGATCAAAGCATTGTTGGCATGTGATACCGCCAACGCCGCACTTCCAGCCGCAATCATCACTCCTGGTCTATTCACCAGACTAATTCTGATACGGAGACCTTACTACACTTTGATGTTCGAATTTCCTTACGCAGAGTCACGAAATGTGAGTAGCGCCCAATGCAGGATGTGCGCAGTATCCTGAAGAGTCTATCGAGCTGTCAGAGTGAAGCTGTAAAAGTCTATCGGCTTCGTTATCTCAACCGCTCTAATTGCCAAGACGTTCCATACACTTTTCGCGGAGTACCGTCTACGTAATTATGAGTCCCACGATTTTTTCGAGAGACTGCACACATGAAGTGCTTCTCGCGTTAAATATCGCAGATACTGTTATTCTAAGATTGGTTGTTCTCTGCTCGGCCTAGTAACCGAGCAGAGACAACGAGTTCTAGCTCGTTGAGATATGCTACACTGGTAACGACTATGGCCTAGCAAGAAAAAATGACGTGTGATTGGGCTCTGGCCTAGCAAGGCAAGTTGTTGCGGATGTCGACCCTGGCCAAGAAAGCCAAGTCCCCGCCCCGGAAACGCCGATTTTGTCGTACATAGACCGGGACCCGAGCCTATGTACGGCGTTCTCGTGGCCTAGTCAACATTCTATTGTCAGAAATGTGCTATTCTTCGGGTTTTTTCATTCTCATTCAGCAGCGACCTATCCACCCACTCGTAAATGTCGGTGACAGCACGTTTGGTAAAAGCAAATCAGACTCTCAATGCGTACTGCTTTTTTAAAGGTCGTGTTCACGATGATTTTCGTCCCTGAGATTTTCACATAAAACAATGAGTTGGCCTGCAAGTGTTATCAAAATTACGAAGAAACGGCGAGAAACCCATTAAAACGTCGTATTTGAGTGACATTATTCTATTACATGGACTAGTTGTCCGGTTGGATGAACATGTTCGTACTGGTTGCGACAGGTGAAAAATTGGGTCGAATTTAAAAATTGGAAAATAGAAGAATATTTTTTGCAAAGCAGGATTAGTTAGGGCCCTAAGGAAAGAACGGAGCAATAGAGAGTAGAGAATCGCAAAGGACGGGTCCACGAAAGATTTCATTGTCACAGCAAACACTTCCTGTGAAACTTAAGAGGCGGGGTGATACTTGAGGATTTCGCGTATTTCTGGTGCGTTTTTCTCAATTTCTACGTCATTTTAGTTCTACTCGGGGGCCACTTAATCAATATAGCGAATAATCCCAAAACTGAAGATTATCGGTAAGTTCTAAAACGGAAAGTATATCGACCAGAAACGCAAAAATTACGCAAACGCTAGCAGAATATTGCCCCGTAAGCTACGCAAAGTGAAAGGTCTTACACTGAAACCTGTGGCGGTCATAAGTCGCGCCGAAACGTTTTCAATTCAGCCTATCGGTCTGAGTTTATGGGCGGTTAGCTACCACCGACGCCCTCGAGTGCGTGAGTGAGAAGGTGCGATAGACCCACCTGCCTAGCGATGAAGTGATGTTGAATGAGATATATTAAGTTGATCAACGGAACTATTTTTTATTGTTATGAATGATAAGCCATGCTGAGGGCAATACTTACAGGTGAAAGCTAACGGTCGACGACTTAGCGTTAATTGGCCTCTTCTTAAAGGCAGGGTTCGCGATAAAAACGACTTTTGAGCTCTCTTCATGAGAATGTAGATTTGGCCATCACAAAAGTAACAGTAAGTGAAAAAACCCGGAAATTAGCGGGAAAAACGCTCAAAAACAAAGTATAACGGCTAATCACCGGTGTCGGCCGGCCCCCTAATTAACGCGATTTTCATTAATGCTTGCTTATCCGACATTTATTTTGCGGTTAAAGTAATCAGTAGTCTCCAGAAATGTTCAGAAATTACATTAGAAGCAAAATAAAAGTTGCCAAAACAGGCTTTTACCCAAATCTCGGTAATTGGGGGCGGGAGTACACCAAGCCATAACTTTCTCCTGAGTGTCTTTTTCTCCAATTTTCTACTTATTTTCACTTTTGTGATGGCCAGATCTACCATTCTACGGTGATAGCACAACAACCGATTTCATCGAGAACCCTGCCTTTAAGTATACTCTGTAGCGTATTTCCCTGATAATTCGCACTGCAGTTTGAGTGCACCTCTTACACGATACTATTCGGGCTTCAAACTAGGCGCAATCTGTTCTCTAATGTCCTGACAAATACGCCCGATGATCAGTAAACTGGAATTCTCAGAGAATAGCTTCGCAAACATTATAAACCCACTGCTGAGCGTATCTCAAAGGCCTGCAGGGATACCGAGCCGCATTGTTATGTTCAACCTCCTTCAAATGCGCTGTGTGCCGGAAAAAGCCGTAGTGTAAAGACTGTTTATACTTGCAGCATTCTGTTCACCTAAAAACGAACCCGCTCACACGATCCATTTCTGCATAAGTCCTTCAAAGTCCAGCTCTCTCGTTATATTATTCTGCACCCGTCCAACAAGGCGCTGAAACTCCTCTTCGATAAAAGTGAATCTTCCCTGATAATTCCCCCCCCCATCGAGGCCCCTTTTATTCCCACTTAGGTCACATAAACTTTTCCTGGCGCTCCGCTCACTACCAGCTGGGTCCCGCACACTTTCCCCGGCGTTTGGCGCATTCCCATATGTGTCCCGCACGCTTTCTCCGGCGCTATGCTCACTACTACTTGGGTCACGCACACTTTTTACCGGCGCCAGGCGCCCTCCCATTTGGGTCCCGCTCCCGTTTCCCGGCGCTTAGCACGTTCCCACTTGGGTCCTGCCCGCTCTTCCTGCCGCTCTGCTCACTCCCAGCTGGGTCCCGACACTAATTCCGGCGCTTGGCGGCCTCCCATTTGGGTCCCGCTCCCGTTTCCCGGCGCTTGGCGCTTTCCCAGTTGGGTCCCACACACTCTTCCCGGCGCTTGGCGCACTTCCATGTGGGTCCCGCACACGTTCTCCGACGCTCTACGCACTCCCAGTTGGGTCCCATACACGTCCGTCGACGCTTGGCGCACTCCCAGAATGGTCTCAACCACTTTTCCCGGCGCTTAGCGCATTTCCACGTGGGTCCAGCACGCGTTCTCCGGCGCTCTGCGCACTCCCAGTTGGTTCCCATACACGTCCGTCGACGCTTGGTGCACTCCCAGACTGGTCCCAACCGCTTTTCCCGACGCTTGGCGCACTTCCACGTGGGTCCCGTATACGTTCTCCGACGCTCTGCGCACTCCCATTTGGGTCCCGCACATTTTTGCCGGCGCCCTGCGTACTGCTAGTTGGGTCTTATACACGCTCGTCGACGCTTGGCGCACTTCAACAAGGGTCCCGCACACTTCTCTCGGCGCTTGGCGCACTTCCACGTGGGTCCCGCGCACTTTTCCTGGCGCTTGGCGCACCGTGGGTCCCGCACATTTCTCTCGGAGCTTGGCGCACCTCTACGTGGGTCCCGCACACGTTCCTGCTCAATACCAGGAGTGCGATTCTGATATATTTTTGAGTTTTTCGGGTAATTTACTGCCACTTGCTGGAAAAATACCTTTCTGCTGGAAAACGGAAGTATTCTGGAGAATTACATGAAAATTCGGGAGATTCACGGGGCCAACTACTCTAATTTATCAGTAATCTGGCAGATTTTCTGTCGGATCAGCACCTAGGAGGAATTCTGTGGTAAAAACCAGCATTTACTTGTAATTGGAAGTAAACCGCTCGTAATTCGGAAGTGAACCACTAGAAAATTTTCTGCTGAGTAACTGTTGGTGCGTCGGCGAGCGCGCTTTTCGAGAAGCTTCTTCCTTCTTTCTTCGTTTTTCTTGGTGCTTTTTCTTGGTTTTGCTGCAGTTCTAGTGTAATTTCTCATAGCGTTTTTTGTTCATTTTCGAATGCATTTTTATAGACCATTGCTGTTAATCATTTCAGGCCATCTGAAAGAAGGTTGAGCTCATCAGACTCAACAATACACTACGGGTCTCTATTTTGCAAGCCTCAATTTTGGTTCCGTTGTTTTTAACTTAATGATGTGAGCCATTCCTTCGAGCACCTCAGCTTCTTCTTCTTTCCGTGCCTCCGCCTGCAATGCGCTCGCGAAGCTCACCAGGCTCATATTGTAACTGTTGGTGCGCCGGCGAGCGCGCTTTTCGAGAAGCTTCTTCCTTCTTTCTTCGTTTTTCTTGGTTCTTTTTCTTGGTTTTGCTGCAGTTCTAGTGGGTCGACTTATAGTACCGTGATTTCGTAGAGAACTTACTCCCTTGAACTGCAGCAACATGAGCGAAAAGAACGACTCCAAGCAGAGAAACGGGCATGGCTCTAAAAGGAAAAAAACCGTTTGGACTGTATTTCAAGCAATTTCAACACTATTTCAGATAATCTGCAGTGGCTTCGAACAAGGCCGTGAACAACAAACAAGGTACTTATCGCATAACAAAGAGGATTAACAAGGATTTGCTCTCATGAGCGCGTATCCTCTGTTTCGGAGGCAAATTTAGTTTGTTTCCTCGCTTGCTTCTGCGGTTCGAGTTGAGAGACAGGAAGAAAGTGTATGGGGAGAGGGAGGTTCAGCATACGCGCGCACACGGCCGCGATCAACAGCAGTAAATTTCACTCCAAAATAGAGGATATGTTGTTCGGCTAGACACTGCTACTTTTGCGGGCATAAATACAGGGAAATGGAGGTAATGTTCTTATCGCAGCGAAATTCCGCTCCGCAGTAGCGGACAGCCGCTGTTGCAGCACGCAGCACGGACTCCAACGCAGCCTTTTTAGCAGATACCGGGTCGCCTGAAAATTCATTGAATTCTACTCAGGCACTCGGGGGGAACGGTTCGCCACACTTTTGAGGCCGAAAAGGCGATCCGCTGATCTTGAGACAGTTATTCGACCATCCGCGCCCGTTCTCGACCGTGACGCAGATTCTCGACTGCGAGGCGTCTACAAACATCGGCCCTTGCATCCATCCCCCAAGCAGTTGCTCGAACATTGTTTAGACAAAAGCACTGACAATGTTGATGGCATAAAAGGCTCCTCATCTCACCGTGTGCCTCAGTCGAGGTAGTACCCAACTGTGGGTCCATCTCCCCACGGTTTGCAGCGGGGTGTACCCCAGTGCGAACAGTGGTGGGTCAACATTCCCTTCGTGGGGATCCCAACAGGGATGATCCTTGTGGAATGTCCCCGAGGTCCCCTGTGCAACCCCGGAAAGGATGAAAATGGACATGACAGTTTTTGAGTTGCTTACGGACAAATTTCTGGCCCCACGGGGCTGCGGACGTACAGGATTCACCGGAGGACCTTTTGACATCGATGCGCTGATGGGAATCGCTACTCGGCGGCTAATGATGCGACCCCCCCCCCGTGTGCCTGAGTATCCACTAGCACCATTTCCGACACTTAGGACCATGGAATTAATATCTTCCGGGAGAATATTCCGATTAGGGGCATAGCGAAATTCGCCTCACATTTTTACTGATGGTGAGGCTGGAACCTTAGTGGTCTAGTAAATTTCTTGTCTGGAAAATGGTCTACACATTGATTTTTCCGTCAAATCCTGATAAATTAGCGGTGGGCAATCAGCTATAAAACGGGGGAAGCGATCATAGCTGATCCGTGCGTGCTGCATAGCGGCCGGTGAGCGTCGCGCGCTGTCCGATGGGCGGAGGCGGCAGCGGCGCGTATGCGCGCTAGTGAGCAATGTCATGGGTCCATACAACCGCAAAGTAACACGAAATATGTGAGAGCGTGATCAAAGGCTAGCAATTTCACAGAGGAGGTGAAGAAGACGACTACCTACGGGCCCTGATCGTGTGAAATTGAAACAGGTGACGGGGATTGGGGCCAATCCGTGGAACATGTCGGTCAGATCGTGTCACATGTGCCTGAACGTGTTTTTCGCCGCGGACAGACAAGCCTCCGGTTTGATAGCGTTGCACAGGTTCTTGACGCCGATGATGTGTCGGACGTCTGGCCACTGGAATTCTGATGTGGTGTTGTGTTGCTGACTGAGCGCGTGCCATAAGCCTTAGTGAGCGCTGGGGATGTACTTCAGGACTCCGGTGATTTCGAATTCTGTTGACTCTTTTGAAAGGATTAATTTTGAGGGCCGATCTTCGGCGCATTGCTTGCAGCAAGTTTCTCAACGACTCTTTCATACGCTGCGTTGTCGGGTACGTGATTGGGATGAAAATCAGCGTTCCTGCCACCTCGGTAAATCTTCGATTGGGCTTTCTTCACTAAAATATAGAGATTCCTACGCATTGGGCGTCAAATAGCATTTTGGGATGAACTCTCCAGCTGCCAATCAGCGGATAATATCGATGAGGTCAATTGAATCGTTGGGTCTACCATAAATGAACGTTGGGTACTCGGCTTTCCACCACTGCTTCAATCCGATGGAGTATATTGTTCGAAATTGGCTGTCTGTCTGCGACGACGACCCGAAGCAACCGAAAAGCCATCAGCTCAAAGAAGGCTTTCGTTCGCTAAACACTATCACTAGACACAAGGGCCAAACTTTTTCGACGTCCTCCCAACGTCGTTACTGATTCGCTCGCCATTTTGATCTTCTGGACGATTTTACTCGCCGTGAAACCACTTCCTCTAATCAGCAGAGCTCCAGTTTCATTCGCCCATGTGATCACTGGGAGCCGCCCATTCTTGAAGCTTTGAGCGATCTCTGCGACGTGGTTGTCGCCCACTGACGATGGAACGACGAACGCCGAGGGGTAACTTTTAAACGTGTCCTAATCAGCATTCACGTCCGAAATTCTAAGGGCCAAACTCGCTTCATCCAATCGTAATCGTTCATAGTGTCACCAGCGGTGTTCCTCAGGGAGGAGTCCTGTCACCTATACTTTTTGACATCTATACAGCAGAACTACCAAAGCTGCTAGAAAAAGATGGGATAAGTTGTAAACAGTATGCAGACGACCTGAACATTTACGGCGATGTCTCACGGGTCGACGGCACAACGGCTATGCAGTCAGCGGTTGATAACTTGGTTACATGGTCTCGAGAACGGGAGCTCCCATTGTCTCCAGAGAAAACATTGCATCTAAGAATAGTTTCCTCTGAAACACCACCGACATACCATTTGGATACTAGTTCTAATAACCCGATCAAATCAGCCAAGAGATCTAGGATCTGTTTACACGAATGAGCTGGATTTTTCAGCTCACTATGATATAATGTGTAAAAAGGCTATGATACGAACGTTTCACATATTCAAGGCGTTATCCACAGAAGATAGAAATGTTCCTATCAAAGCGTATATAACCTATATACGACCACTAGTCGAATGGGATTGCACGGTGTTCAATCAATCTGGGAAAAGAGATATTAACAAAGTCGAGAAAATACAAAGAAACTTCACAAGGAAGGTTTTTGTCAGATCTGAAGGCTATCAATACTCTAGTATCCCACCATCTACGGACAGGAACTCTATTCTAGGATTACCAACGTTGGAATCAAGAAGGAGGGTATATGATGCATGTACGGTTCACAAAATCATTCACAACATGTTCAAAGTTGATGCTACTGAGTTTTACACGTTTGTCCCTTCGATCACCCAAGGAGGACAATTGAAAATCTCCTACCATAAACCGAAATCCAGATACAGAGGCGTTAGTTTCACAGCCCGAGGAGGATCACTTTTTATCACTTTGAGCAAAACAGTAGACGCGTCGTGTAGAACAACCGCTTTCAAGCGCCGCATCGAAAGGAAGCTGCTAAGGTCATGAATATCTAAGAATGTAATGGTTGATATCGCACTTCAATCAAGTCCAAGTGATAAGGTATGCTCCCTTATACATAGGTCTCCTTCATGTTTTCCCACGATTGTCTTACACATCGTATTGAAATAAATGAATAAATAAATAATTGAATAGTCATACAAATGATGATGATGCACTTCAGACGCGTTCGGTAGGATCGTTTCGTCCGCAGCGTCGGATGTTTTCAGATTTTCGCCATTGGACGTCAATGTGTCACTTTTTGACAGAATTTTCCTCAACGTTAATCTCCGTGACGGCGATGGCGAATATTTAGAACTGCTTTCGAACCTACGTCGGGATTCGGAGATTCTTCTTGGCAAGCGAATTATCGAATTCAGAGTGCTGGACCTTCTCTTCGTACCGACTGCTGGCTTTGATGTTAAGAGGTCGCTTACACTATCGTACGCAAAAAGGCCATGAGGTATTTCCCTCGTCCAACGCAGACTTGACAGAGTATCCGAGAATATTTTGGCGTCAGTTGTGCTTACCTCCTCAAAGAACGCGATTTTAAGCAATTGGAAACACGATGTCCAAATCTGAAGGGCATCATGGAGACCTTTAGCGATTTGTAAGGGGATTTCATGCAGTTGGATTGCAGATCCTCATAGTTCAAGCTCTCCTCCTTTACCAACGTCATTATTGGTGCAGACACCACTATGATATCGTCTCTGCGCTATGGATTCGTCGCGCCACCTTTGAAAATCATACGATGATTCGAAATGTAAAGAGTTCCTTCAGCCGGCAATTAGCGCATATTGCTCTGTTCATTCTCCTGATTCGCAGACGTCCCTCGGCGAGAATAATGCAACGTAAGCCACCATGGAGAATTTTCTCCGATGGAAGAAGAACATGCCTATGATATTCTACCTTGGACGGGGCGATAACTTTAGACTTCCCGCAAAAACTTGATGAAGGTTATCCACATGATCTGATATCTGCTTAGGGATCTCCTAAATCAATTCTTGAGTACGGAACAAAGAAATATCTCCCGCTGAGAATATGCGACCCACGACCATGCTCATCCACTCCATAACCTCATACTTCTCGCCATTTTCATACTCAGAAAATTGCCGCATTCAATGCGTGTCGAATATGCATTCAACTCGAGTGACCACACCCATCGAAAGGTTCTATCTTAGGGACACATGCTCCAAACAGCAGCACGTGCTACAAAATTTTATCGCAGGAGCACGTGCTGCAAAATTTGACTGCGGGAGCACGTGCTGCAATGTAATCCAGCGCTGTCGGAGCAGCACACCGACACGCGGCGCGGTCGGCACACCAACATGCGACTCTGCCAGCTCGCCGAGCACCATCAGGGACCGCCAGTGGTCCGCCGAAGTCCCCAGCGGCCGGGCGACCCAAGTACCGCAACCTTGGGCATTCGCACCGGCGACGCTGCCAACATCTGAGTCCGGCCTCAAGAGTGCGCCGTATGCTTTCCTTCTTAAGAAAATCGTTCCGTCGTCGAGTTGAATGTGAGTCATGCACGCATTGAACGTTATACTTGTTGGCGCACGTGCTGTATTTTGAAGCACAGTAGAAGCACGTGCTCCGGTTGCAGTACGTACCCTGACTGTGCTCGAGATAGCCTTGTATTCGAGTTGAATGCATATTCGACACGCATTGAATGTGTCGATTGTCTAAGTAGACAATCTCGATAATCTCGATGGGTTCTGGATTGTCATCTTTGGACTGAGGCTCTTTCAAATTTCCAGGGCTTCCCCACGACTCGAGGTATTTTGTTTTAGGGATTAGTAATGGATATGTGTTTAGCGGAACCCTGAGGTATACCATATAACGCACATAACCGTTTCGCCAGATTGAGCACCATTATTTCCTCTTTATTTGAAGCCGACTGCTCTTTGGAACAATAGACGTTAGAAAGTCTCGTAGCCGATATGGCCATGGCTGTCGGTTCCACCAAGAAATCCCACGTTGTTTTGTTCCACTCCTTTTTGGCTTCGAATATGCGGTTGGCAAAGATTGCGTCAACGCATTCTCTCGGAACTAAAAGCCGCCTACTGTTCTCCACAGTATCTCCTTCGAACAGATTCAACTGTTCAGGAACAGGAACGACCTTCGGCTTGGGTCGATCGGGGTCATTCGGATACCACTGGAGACGATTTTCCTCAATCAATGCATCAATATTATCATTGCTCAACGGTCTGAGAGTCGCAGCAGAGTCGTGCGCCTTGGCGGAATCTCCCATAGCCTTTTTGCGCTTAGCAACGTTCCGCTTGGGGATGGAGATTTGAGACGAGAAGGTGTCCAAAAATGCGAATCGAAAGGATTTGGGAAAAATGCAAATCGAAAGGAATTGGAAAAAATGCGAATCGAAAGTAATTGACATGAAATCTACTATAACAATACGAGGAAATAGGAGACACTAACGAAAATAAAGTAATGAAAACACTGCAAGTCAGATAACAAATTAATAATTGCCGTTGAAAACAATGAACTTGATGCATTCCAAAAATTTTCGCCAGATGCGAGCGGCCGCGCGGCGGCGTCTGCATTGTAGCCCGGACACTAAAGGCAAAAACCGCCCTGGTGATCCCACATCCCTGTCTGGGGATACTCGCAACCGCGCCGGAGCGCGCTTTCGCAATCAGCGTGCACTTTGCGGACTGAACGGCGATGCGCAGTTGAACTGTACGTCTCTTTCTCCCCAAACTTTGCCGCTGTCGTCACCCTCGCTACGCACAAGCGCGCGAGTGAACATAGTAAATTTGGCTGGAAACCAGAGAATATCTCGCTCATTTGGAGGAATTGAGGGATTCTCACTTTGCATTTGTTACACAGGAGGAATTCACCACTCAATTACATGAAAATCTCGTAAAATTCATGTCTGAGGATGTACTGTGTCGTTTACTCAGGCACAACACGCACCACACGGATCACTTCCGCGTTTCTGCGTAATCCTCGATCCTTTTGCTTCGCAGTTTCCTGGAGCATAAGACGCGATTCACCATTCTTTTTGAGCCCGGAATAGTTTCGATCTTGAAGTCTCATTCTTACTTACCCAAAAACATCCGATTTGGATACTACGGCCGTATTTCGTAGTCTGTCAGAATTCGCCATTTTTCTGACAGATTACGGGAGGAGTTCGGAAATTATGGAGAAATTTAGTAGATATTTTCTCGTAATCAGTCAGAATCAACCAACACCAGTGATTGGGGTGAATTGTCTGGTAAAATGCCCGTAATCGGGGGGTAATTGCATGTTTACCACCGATCACTGGGGAATTTCTAGTAATTTTCTGGTACTACACCGGCCTGAGGGCTCACTACGATAAAGTAGCAGGTCCTGATCCCAGATCACAGCATACTCATCTCCGTCCAATTCGGATCCAGCCATCTCGCCCGGATGCGGTCGAGGAACATGTCTTGGGAAGACGATAACATCACTTAGATGACGCAGGTCTTCGACATCAACAGCATCGAACACGCGAACATCTCCCGCAACAACGAATTGGTTTTTCGTCATTCGTACTTTTGCTGTCAGTATTTTCCTCGAGGCGTTGAGGGAGGGGGGTTCTCAAGCTAATGTTCTCCGTGTAGCGAACAGAACCTGGCCGTACTGCAGAAGCCCCGATTGATCAACTATTCCGAGCATTACACGACCTTTATTGAAAGGTACATGTATGTACTGCTTCTACAACTGTTAAGAAACAAAATATCATCGCCCTTGTCAAGCACCAGAAGAATGGTTCAATTTGAAGAAGCAGGTCAAGTTGTGAAGGCGCACAACGAATAAACAGAAATCACAACCTCACACATTCGTGGGCTTCAGCACTGTTGTAACCAACGGTGGTAATTATAAGCCTTTAAATTTGATGTGTATCGTCCAATCACTAGATGGGGATACGCCGCGCCGCTGTTTGGCGAGAAAAATTGGGAGGGGGAAAATAAAAGACGGATGGCTATTGATCCAGTGATTTCGCGCCCGATTGCTGAGCGCGACTTCCTACTTGAGAGACACTGACGATACATATAGTTTTACATGTGCAAGAGTGTCAATTGCTGAGAATCAAGCGAGAAGTTGTCAAGAATCCGGCGAGAAGCTGTCACGAATTCGTACATACAAATTCTGGACAGCTTCTCGCCGAATTCTCGGCAACATTTTTACCAGAGTTCCTTGTTGCGCGTTGGCGCAGATTTTATAGCATACATGCCCCGAGCTTGCGCAAAGAGCAGTGGGGATGCAAGGCATCATGGAGATCAGTGCTGACTGCATGTGCGTCATGACCATTTATGATGACTCGAAACCCTAAATTAACGCCAAAGTGTACGTCGAACACGCTACGTACGGTCGCCTAGAAGTGTCTAGTATACTGAAAGGACGACCGCTGCGGTCGACGGTCGTCTCGATTATAATCCCTCTGACCATTGGGGTCGCCAACGCCGCACAGTTAATCGCAAGCGATTGTGTCCCGTCCATTCTCAGTTTGGCTGCAGCTAACAATGAATAAGAATCTGGGACACCGAATGCTGGAAACACTGTTCTGTTCTCGGCCAAGGATAGTTGTATACTGTGAGCGGAGCATTCGAGAAATGTTCAGCGAAGTAATTTGTTTCTCAAGTGTCACAATACAATAAATAGTTCTTCATTATTTTATGGAAACGCCAAATTTTATGGAAACTGCATAAGAGCCTCAGCGACACCTCAACCCGTCAAAGAGAATGCTACTGACACCATAACAGCTGCTAAAATCGACTGAAATAGGTCAGCAAGTCACAGACGGCTCGAATCCACTTATGCGTGAAAGTGAGCTACGCGAAATCAAAACAGTTTGTCTCCGACTTTCCCATTCGCGCCACTACGGTCACAAAATTTTGACGTATCTTTTTATATAAGGAAGGATGTGCGCCTGTGATGAGCTCCCAAAAGACTGAGGGTGGTATATACCATCTGAATTCGCGGAATCGCAACTGAAGATTGTGGCAGCAACTCGTGTGATTTTTGGAAAACGAGAACTGCATATTATGAATGGCAAAATCTTGTTCATCCTTGATTCTAACCGTTGGAGTGAAGTTTCACTCAAACTTCGCACAGGGACGTGTTAAGAATACTGAACAGAAATCTCATACGCGTAGGTCGATATTTCGAAGACCACTAGTGTGCCTTTCGCAATCAAGAAGCCCTGATGTCTAGTACCCAAAACTGGAGACGTTGACCTAACTACCGAACACAAAAAAGTAACCCTGGGAGACAATTATGTTATTCACGCCACGCTAGAGTTAACTCACTGGACATGAGAGCATCACATCAGACCGCCTTCATGCAGAGCGATGCGATAGTATGATGTTGTATATTATTCACCGAAAGCAGTTCAGCAGCACGCTTCTTACGTGAGCAATGGTGCATAGCAGAGCAATAATGTGAGCCAATTGATTATGATTTGAATTCAAACTATTAATTAACCAATCGGAGGATATTCTGATGAGTGAGATGAGCTCGACACTGAGAGGTCATAGCTAACTATATATAGTGAGAGCAGTGTAAATCATATCTCATCCATGGTTGAGAAAGCTCCATCCCCGATCAAGCCCAACTACTGGTACAGAGCAACCTTGGCGTGAATTGGAGACTTGAAGATTGACAGTTCAAGTATGTATCACTTTCATGCGAAGTTAATAGCCATAAAGTACCAGAATGAATGGTTTCAATCCATGCGTATCCTGGCGGGCCGAAGCCTCTTTCAACTTCCGACTGTCATCGCAAATCCCAAGGTGCCCGACCTTTAGATGTTGTCCAAGGTGAACAGAGCTCTCGCGACTCATTTAGTTGATATTTGATGTGCTGATGATGTACACAGCTCAAACTACTAAAACTCAAAATGGTAATATTAGCGGTGAACTGACTGTGCTACCGAAATCTGAGCGTTTCCGCGAATCATCCATGAGACATTTCGCTGGATCATTTCTGCCCTGCCGTTGCCTGGACCCTATTGTGGGGACATTGGACGTGAGCTTGCCCCATAGCTCCCAGGAACTTGGGACTTACAGCGCTCGGGCTGGCAGCCAGTGGTGGTCCTTACGGGGCCGCGGGGAAGTGATGATGGGCTGCCGACTCGCGCCGACAGGGACAGGCCGGTTTTTTAGGGCTCCACCTCGCGGTGGAGGGGACGTTAGACAACTGGCAACCCAGTCGTTACCACCAACTGCCAGGGACTGGGCACGCCCCGATCGCGCCCGCCTACAGGCTCGGCAGGACACATGGCCCCGAGTGACCTGCGACCGAGATCGTCGCTTTATACGACACTCCCGGCCAATAAGACCACAAGCTGGCAGGGGTCTTATGACCGCCATGCGAGCTGCAGAAATGACCGTCATAAAAATTTTGCCTACCTAGTAAAAAAGACTCAGTGGCACAGTCGTAAACCGCCAGAACTACTGGTGAAATGTGTTTTTGAAAAGCTCCTTGCTCGCGGTGGAAGGGTCATTAGACGACTGGCAACCCTATCGTCACCCCCCCCACTGCTAGATACTGAGCACGTCCTAATCGCGCCCGCGTACAGGCTCGGCAAGTCACATAGACCTGAGCGAACTGAGCCCAAAAACGTCGCATTACGCGACAGGGTGGATAAGTTTTGCATTAATCATTACTAGACGCTTTCTCACGCTCTCATGACGGTTCTGCCGTAAGAGTTGTCTCTGTATAAGAACCGTGGTATTAAACTGCATTCAATCTACAAAACATTAGCCTACCCCCATCGTGTCGCCATGGAAGAACAAAAACCGCCAAATGCTAGGCGAACATGGAATCTGAACCAAATCGGACGTAGGCCGGATGACACTATAGTTCTACGGTGGGTTACTGTTGGAATACGGTAGTCTGGTCAACATCTCACATGCTCGAGTGTAACTTCTTCCAGGAGGATATTTTGGGTAGCGGACTTCTGAACCGAAAATCAGGCCGCACAGAGTATAATACTGTCGTTTCCGGAACCCGACTGCGGTCCGCAATTGCGGACTACGGCTGTTGCATCACGAGACACGTGATAACCCTACCGGGACCAAGTAGTCCCAGCACGATTACCACCCTGTTGGGTGATGCAGCGGCCTTTGTCCGCAAATGCGGACCAGAGTTTGGCTCCGAGAACGACAGTACGCCATTCAGCTATTTATCATAGTGCTAATTACTACGGGTATAGCAATCCTTATTTCCTAGAGCACCGACAAACGTACATGGGATTCCTGATCAGCACTCGAAGTAACCCCTTACACAATGGCTAGGTAAACTGGGTAAAACTTGTTCCGGACTGTGCAGTGAGTAATGCGCTTTGGAAACGCGCTCTGCGAGCAATCGCTTCTATTCGCGCAAAGTCGACCATTCAAAAACTGCGGGTGCATGCACTGTGCAGGAAATAGCAGTGCTATATGACAGCTCAAGACGGACTTCCATTAGTCTACTCTGATCTGAGGTTCCATCATTGGCCCATCCTTCTCCCTACATTTTTGGAAAATCAGTTCGCCGCACATCGCCTCCGTTTTTGTGGTTTATGTTCCAATTCTTGCACTCCGCTCAGGTCTTGTACCCAAGCTTGTGTTTGGGAGTTTGCAGAGTTGGCGTCGCAGCGTTGCTAACAGCGACTAGCAACGTTGGGGCGGGAGGGGGCGGATTTGATCACATTGGGAGGCAGAAAGATGTAAACGGAAAAAAGTGAGGCTAAAGCGGGCAGAAAAAGTTCAAAAAACAAAGTACATCTGCTCTAAAAAAAACAACCCAGGTTAAAGCGAAATCTGGATTTCCAAAGGCAAAGGAGAAAATCAAAGAAGAAAGTAGATCACGCCCCAAAAGAGATCAAATGGGTAACGCCCACGGACACTCGCAAGTAACAATCACGGCGGCTGCGGGGTGTAACTCGCCCGAATGCGCGTGGCGCTCCTGGACTTTTGACAGAGGGTTGAAAACCCTTCAAGCGATTGAATCTCCAACATGAGAGTGGAAGCCTTCACAGCTCAGAAAGGGAAGCTAAACCCAATTTGGGTTGATCAACAGTTCTGTGAAGTAGGCGCGGTAAACCAGTCGTCCGCGACTCCGGAAAAACAACTCGCCTTGGGAACACCACTGAATCGATTTCTTCCAGACAGGACCCTAACAAGGCCACTGTCGCAGTGGAGATGAGACACATGGCAAAGGGACCACTCACGTTCGTATGAATGTAACGATACCATGAGATACGAAGAACGATTGGAAGGATTACGCCCGAAGCCTCAGGGATGGTTAGCTTCGAGTCCCACCGGCCGAAGCGTTTACTACGACGCAATTTGAGAAGGTCATAAAGGATATGCAAAACTCAAAAGCTGTTGGTCCAGACGGTGTGTCCTGCTGTCTTGAAAAAGATACCGAGTGAAATCCTCCCGCTTCTCAATGATTTGATAAACACCTCGTTCAGTTCGCGCACCATCCCGCAGAATAGGAAAATAGCTAACGTTGTGCCGCTACCCAAGCCGGGGAAACCTCAGGCTTCAGCCAAGGCACACAGACCCATTAGCTTGCTGTCCGCGTTCGCAAAGGTAGCCGAAAAACTGATCGTAAAGGACTTGGCGAAGCACAATGAGAAGCAAGTGATTCAGCATGGATTCAAAAAGTTGCATTCCACCACGACAGCTCTGTTGGGAATTACTAGCTTTGCCATTGTTGGGTTTAAAGCCAAGGAGCCACAGAGAACTGTAGCTGTCACCTTGGACCTACCTCACTAAGACTTTCGACACACTAAACCTTGGAGTCTTGTCAAGGAACCTGCTTGATTCTTCAATATCGCAGTGGCCTAAGCGCTGGATATTGGCAGTCACTAAGGGAAGACGAGCTAGAGTTATGCTCCAGAACCACTTCTCGTTAGCATTCCTATTGCACCTGGAGTCCCGCAGGGCAGCGTTTTATCGCCTCCTCTCTTCGGTCTGTACCTCGTAGACATGCCCGCCCTTCCCCAGGATATGGTCGGGTATGCCGATGATATGACACATATGCCGGGATCTGGACATACATGTGGCCGCCTCCAAGATCAGTGAGTACCTGATCACACTAAGAAGCTCTTTCCACTGCAAAATAATAGAGATCACTGAGTCCTAATCGTCACTATCCGTGCTCACAACGGATCCATCCGAGCACAGCGCCCACCCGCATGTCGAGTGTGACGGAGATAGTTTAACTGCTGCTCGCTTTCCCAAAATGCTCAGTCTGAAGCTCGATCCATCGCTCAAGTTTCATAAGAACACCGAGCAGAAGCAGGCCGTCGTCAAAGCGAAGCTTAATGTGCTCAGAGTCCTGAGCGGTACATCATGGGGCAGCAGCAAGGAAACTGTTATCACGACATACAAGACCATATTTCAGCCTGCTCTGGAGTACGCTGCACCGGTGTGGCAGCACTTGGTATCAAAAACTTCCTAAACCAATATGCAGCGTGTGCAGAATGCCGCACTTCGTATAGCTACCGGATGTGCAAGAAGTTCCCCAGTCGAGCACTTGCATGCGGAGACACGATTATTACCAGTAAAGGAGCACTGTCAGCTCCACACCCAACAATTATTCATCAATATCGTAAAGCAACTCATCCAACCCTCATAAAGAATGTCGAATCCCGTTAGAGAGAGAGACACTCACATCTGAAAGCCATTCTCCGATGCTACAAGCAAAGTCAATTTGCAAAGACGGTCCGACTCACAGCAAGAACGACTCGATTTGTTGCGTGAGGAGCACACACAGATCGTACGGTGTCATCTATAAAAGGCGACGGTTAATCCCATCCTGGGAGTGGTGCCGCCCCAGTTCTGCACATCCGAGTCTCGACTCGGATTGAGGGCCAGATGCGCCCCGTCACTCTACTATGCCTAGAGCCCACGTCAGCAAGATTGACAGCAGCAAATCGGATGTTTGCCCGGACTGTGGTTGCCATTGCCACGATACGGCACATTAATTTCATTGTCCGGAGAGACCCCCACGCTGACCACAATGGACCTATGAACGAATCCACTAGTCACCCAGTTCCTCAACCTATGACAAAACCCTCGACGTGGCTGCAAAAAAAAGAAGAAGGGACAGTTTTCAGCTTCAAACTCTATTTCACGCACCGGATCCCAGTACAGGCGAGACGCTGGAGGTCTGAGAGAAAAAGGGACTAACAAGAGATATGAAAATAGTTTTTCGTCAACGACATTCTTGAATTCAGATATTAGCTGGTAGGGATCCCGATTCCAAAGCCACACAGATAAAGCAGTAATCAGAGTATGAACAAACAAACCGGTAATGTACAGGTGTGACATTACGCAACAAATTATCCCAGTATCGTTTGCTCTGGCAAGCAATGCACTATCGGATCGGAATTCGCCCAGATCTCATTTCGACGGATCCGTTCGGCCTGAACGAACATACTGCTACATTGAGAAACAAATTAACAAAACTAGGCACAGCAAATCAATCAATCAACCAATCAATCAAATCAATCACCATTCCTCACATTACCCCCATGTAACCACAGCACGACGACTAATCGACGTGACTTTTTGGGTTTTTCGTCAACGACATCCTCAGGCAATCGCCGCATTCAATGGGTGTCGAATATTCATTTAACTCGAAGACAAGGTGGTTTCGAGCACAGTCAGGGAACGTGCTGCTAGGGGAGCACGTGCTCCTATTGTGCTTCAAATTACAGCACGTGCCCCAACAAATAAGCCGTTCAATGTGTGCATTATACAAATTCAACTCGATGACAAAACGATTATCCAAAAAAGGAAGGTATACGATGCACTCCTGAGACGGAACTGAGAGGTCGGCAGCTTCGCCGGTTCAATTACCCAAGTTTGCGGTACTCTACCCGCCCGGCCGCTGGAGGCCTCGTCCAATAGCTGACGGCCCCAGATGGTGCTCGGCGAACTGGCCGCGTCGCACGTTGGTGTGCCAACCGCGTCGCGTCGGTGTGCTGCTACGATAGCGCTGGACTACCTTGCAGCACGTACTCCTGCGATTGAATATGGCGGCACATGCTCCTGCTATAAAATTTCGCAGCACGTGTTGTTGTTGTTGTTGCCCATCCTCCACCATAGACACAGATCCTGGTTCCAATTTCCGGCATGTAGACGAATCATCGAAGCGGTGGCTGGGATCCCCTTCTTTGGAGGATCCTGATGGAGCTTTCTTTGGCCCTCTTTTTTATTTTTTTTTTCTATATTTTATATATATATCTTTTTTTTTGTTTTTTGTTTTTATTTTCTTTTTTTTTTCTTTTTTTTCTTTTTTTTCTTTCTTTACAATCTTATAGAATCAAAGTGACAGAAATTTGGCTGCTTCCACGGGTTTAAGCCAGAGATCTTCAATTGTGAGATGCGTTGGCTTAGTAACGCATGAGAACATGTGAGTACTGTGTGTTCCTCCAGACTGCATTCCGGGCATAGTGGATTATCTGCTGCTCCAATCTTATGAAGATACCACTGCGACTTTGAGTAGTAACCACTCCGAAGCTGGGATAGCGCTGCTCGACTTGATCTTGGTAAAGTCTCTTCTTCTTTCGCGATTTGCGGCGGTGGTCCATTTAGTAAAGGAGAGTTCATATTACCCAAGAAATCCTTCACAAACTCCTTGTGGACCTCTTTGCGGATGTTCTCAGCATTTCCTGGCCTTACCGTCATTAGGGGGGACAGTTCTGACGTGCCTCTAATCTGTCGTGGCAGCGCCGGCTTCCCTCATCATGTCGTGGGAGGGGTGTTCAGGGTCGAGTGCCGCAACTGTTCGATATTGAAGTGACAGCATTTCATTATGAGCCTGCACTGGCATGATTCCAGATTCGTTACTGAGGTGGGTTGTGCTCGCCATTGCCAGGCTTCCCGTCGCAGTTCTCAGAGCTGCATTTTGACAAGCTTGTAGCCGATCCCAGTGTGACGAGGCCAGTAGCGGACTCCATGCAGGGGCTGCGTAAGACAACACTGATTGTCCGATGGCACGATAGGTAGTAGTTAGTAGTTCTTTATTTTGTCCCCAGTTTCTTCCTGCCAGAGCTTTCAGGAGGTTCGCTCGCTTTGCTGTCTTCTTGCGAACTGCCTCAGCGTGTAAACGTCCCGTCATCATCGTGTCGAACTGATAACCAAGAATCGTAGGGTTTCTTTCGTGCGAAATTTGCACCGTTAATGAAAACTTTCGGCACGTACTTCGCTTGAGCAGTGTGGGTCGTCAGCAGGAAACAGTGGTCTTTGAAGTGACAGTTACAAATGATGGTCTTCCAAGGCCTTTGTTAATATTGGTAGGTAGTCGTTGAGATGTTTCTCACAAGTTGTAACGTCAGGGTCCGACGCGATCAGTGTGAGGTCGTCTGCGTATCCAATGAGATTTACTTCTGGTGGGGGTCTCGGTAGGTCGGCGATGTAGAACGAGAAAAGTAGCGGCGAAATTACTGCTCCTTGAGGCACCCCGGAGCGCACCAGTCTCACATTAGACGTTTGTCCCTTGAACTCTGTGTGAATTGTTCTGCCCTTTAGATAGCTTGCAATCCAGCGGGTTAGGCCTCTTGGTAGCGGTGATTCTGCTAATTTCTGACAGAGGATGGATGTGACGACAGTATCGTAGGCCTTCTTCAAATCCAACGCCACCATAAGTGAGCGGCTTGGTGGTCTCTTCTCATTCATTCCGTCTGTGATGATTCCAGTGAGTTCGACCAGGGCGGAGGTGGTAGAGAAACCTCTTCGGAAACCATTCTGCCAACTGGGAACGTGCAGATGAGTCTCCAATGTAGGCAGAATGGATCTCTCCAGAGTACGGGCCATGGATGAGATAATCGAAATGGGCCTGTAGCTGCTCGGATCTTCGGGAGGTTTTCCGGGCGAAAATCCTGGCTTCCTTCCATGACGCTGGTATCAGCCCTGTTGACAGGGTCCTGTTGAATAGCGCTCTGACGCATTCGCGGAAAATTGGTCCAGTATGTTTGAGCATAATAGGGGCCACTCCACTTGTATCCAGAGCTCTAGAAGGCTTGCATTTCTTCAAAGAGGCGTCGATGAGGGCGGCCGTGATGATAGGAACGTCGTTCCTTGGAAAAGTTTTAATCCATCTGTAGGTCCTCCGGGACGATTTTAGGCTTCTATGAGGACATGGAGAGCCGAACTGCTTGCATAGGAGGTTTGCCGCCTTCTTGTTGCTGATCGGCTGGCCTTTGTGCAGAAGTTGGAGGGGGTTCGGTTTCGCTGATCGGCCATCAAGTGCTTTCATTGTGGACCAAAGCTTGGAGGAATTTGTGCGATGGTCTATGCCCTCCACAAAAGATCTCCAAGTCTGTTGTCGATCTTTCTTTACCTCATCTGCGATCTCCTTGTTGAGCTCGGGAATTCGGGTGTTCGTAGGATCCGTTCTCCGAATGGTGTCTCGTTCGCGTATCAGGTCTTTGGCGGTATCAGATAGGCAAGGAGTGAAAACCTTCCGTCTGCCCTTAGGAATAGATTGCGAAGTTGCTGCTTTGATGGCTGATGTGAGGAATCGATCCATCTCTTGCGGGTTTGCACAAAAGTCAAAACCAGCCGATTGCTGCTCCAACACTGACGAAAACTTGATCCAGTTCGCCTTTTTAAAGTTGACGAACGTGGTCCTCGGCGATGATGATATGGGGGCTTCGCTCTTGAATTCCATCAGTATTGGGAGATGGTCACTGGCTCCTGTGTTCAGGGTGTCCCAAACGGCCGACGATGCTAAGTCCTGCGAACATAAGGAGAGGTCCGGCGATGATGGTCTTCCATGCGTCGGCTTCCTCGTAGGACGCGTTGTGTCATTGAGGATCACTAGATTGGATTGGGAAATTTCCTCTTCAATGCACTGTCCGCGTTGGTCTTCTTCGCCCTGTGACCAGAGAGCGCTATGGGCATTGACATCTCCCACGACGATTGTGGACTTCCCACATGTCAGGAACGGTGAAATGGACAATTCGTAAGAGGGTGGACACGAGGATCTTGGCGGGGAATATATGTTGTGAAGGTGTACAGGCCCGGACTTAGTTTCTACACTTATGGAGATGGATTCCGTTGTACCATCGTCAACTCCAGCAGTAGACTGTAGATTGCACTGCACTGTAGATTGCACCTGACGAGAAAAGCCACTCCACCTCCTGAGCTCGATCTGTCGTTCCTCAGGCAAGAATAGCCTCGGACAGTAGGTGTACCATGGCTTGTGTCCAGCTTGGTCTCTTGTAGTCCTATGACATCGGCCCCTATGCGATGAGCAAGAGCTTCCAATTCGGCTGATTTGTGGCGAAAACCATTTATGTTCCATTGGATTACCTTCAATGAGTCTGAGTTGATATGTTGTGTTGACCCGGTTATGTTGCAGTTGGGACATACGTATGAGCTATCCGCATCCTTGAAGGACTTGAGGCCGGAACATTGTCTCACGTGGGTCCATTTTCTGCACTTGATACATTGGACACTCCCTGCTGCGGCTGAGGTACCACACTGGGTGCAGGGCCATCGGATACGGCGAGGGGGTCCAGGGTTTGCTTCGATTCCGGCACGCAGGAGAAGACAACGGATCAGTTGAGCCGGTTTATGCTGATCCGTAACCGAAAAAATTGGCTCCAGGACTCGTGAAAGAGTGAATTCTGGGAGGTATAGTTGAGGACCTTTGACTTCGGAAGGATGACGGCATTGTAGACGACTTCTTCTTCCGCGTACGCTCTTGCCAACGAGTAGGCGATCCTCCATAAGAGCTCGCAGCACGTGCTGCTGTTTGGAGCACTTGCCCCTGTGATAGAGCCTTGCGATGAGTGTAGTCACTCGAGTTGAATGCATGTTCGACACGCATTGAGTGCAGCGGTTTTCTGAGTCCTTCACTTATTATATAAGCTGATAGGGACTAGGAGCCACACAACTTCGGTATTCACGAACTGCTTTAAAGGCAGTGTTCACGATAACCTTCGATTTTGAGATTAATCCATAAATCGATCGTTTCGCCCCGAGTAGATCTGAAATGACGAAGAAACCGAGAAAAACGCACCACGAGGGCACGAAATCCTTTACTCTCACTCCGCTTCTTTACTCTCACTAGGGACTGGTTTTCAGACCCCGCGACGCTTTGGAAAACGTCCAAGTGGAAGTCGTGAGAGATAAATAAAGTAACAAAATGTGAGCAGGATTTCCTCAAAAGACTTTATGGTAGGTCGAAAAATGACAAAACCTTATTAAAACTTACTGAAATTCCTCAGCTAAAGCAAATGGACTAGAAATAGCTGCTAGGAACGCTTCAGGTTATGACGAAATTAGCATTTAGAAAGTTCGGGGCCTTGATTTTGGCTCATTATTGAGATATGAGCCGTTTCCGAGATCATTGCATGTTTTGCATTTTTCTTTTCACTCGACTGAAGCAGCATAGTGTAAGCAGCAGCGGTGGCCGAGAGGATAATAAAGTGGATTACAAAGCAGCGAGAATGGAGCGGTATCACCAGTTCGAATCCAGCAATTAAATTTCCGCACTTTTATTTTCCTCTGTTTGTTCTTTGATCTAATCTACCTCTTTTTCACATTTCATCTCATTTTTTTGAGCATTTATGTTTTTTTGTGCTGACCTACGCATTGTGCTCAATGACTGACATGTGCCTTCTTATGGTAGGAAATTGGTGGATATCGTTCCGAAGGAACGAGATAAAGTCAGAATGAGATAAAAATGACTATATACTGTGCTTATCTGGGTCAAATTCCGGTCCGCAATTGCGTCTCGACACGCTTTGCGGCCGCACGCGCTGGAGTCAGTCGAGTTTCCAGCGCCAAAGCCGACACGATATGGCCTTTTATACAGTTTTCTCCAATTTTGTTTACTTTACAGTTTCTAAAACCCACCTAGAGTCAAAAGATCGGCGGCTGTGGCGCTGGAAACTCTTCCGACTCGAATGCGCAAAGCGTGTCGAGACGCAATTGCGGACCGGAATTGGGCCCAGATAAGCACAGTAATATATACTTCATCATGAACTGAAGAGGCTAGCAGCTGTGACTACGTTCTATGAAGAAACCAAAAGGCGCTTGTCGTCTTTTCGCCTCTGCTTCGGTTGCTTCATAGAACACAGTCACACAGCCACAGCTGTTAGCCTTTTCGGTTGATGATGGAGTATTATCCCTACATATAACAATCGGCGTGGTGGTGTGTCTGACCGAGTGTCTGGCACGTTTAACCGATGTCTGACCGACGTCTGTCTGACCGGGTTTCAAATTTCCCGCGATTTTAAACCCCATAACTCAGAGCATGTTATTGTTTCAGTACACCGAGAAGGTGGCGGAATATGAGTGGGGCTTCGGAGGAGCGCACACATCACTAAGATCGTGGTGGGACCTCCCTGGCTGTTGCATATTGAGTCCTTCGAACTTTAATCGATACTGATCGTGGTGGGACCATCCTAGATGTTGCCTATTGGGTCCTTTGAAATTTGTTAGTAACGGATCATGCTGGGACCATCGTAGCTGTTGAATTGACGCGTACAACATGTGCTGGGCTCAGAAACAACCAAGAAGTACTTAATAAAAGTGGGCGGGGCTTCGGGTCCATCGCGTAAAACGACACGGAAAAAGCGCGGGACTGCGGAATCGACGCGTACAACATATGCGGGGCTTAGGGACAACCAAGAAGTAATTTGTGAAAGTGGGCGGGGCTTCGGGTTCATCGCGTAAAACGGCACGGAAAGTGCGCGGGACTGCGCAATCGAAGCGAACAACATGTGTTCGGCTTAGGGCCAACCAAGAAGTACTTTGTAAAAGGGGGCGGGGCTACGGGTCCATCACGTAAAACGACACGGAAAGTGCGTGGGACTGCGGAGTCGACGCGTACAACATGTGCGGGGCCCGGGGACAACCAAGAAGTACTATGTGAAAATGGGCGGGCTTTGGGCCCATCGCATAAAACGACACAGAAAGCGCGCGGAACTGCGGAATCGACGCGTACAACATATGCGGGGCTCAGGGACAACCAAGAAAAACTTTGTAAAAGTGGACGGTGCTAAAAATTCTTCGGATATTGCTGTGCTGTATATTGCGCCCTTCATTTTAAACCTAAATTTAACCTATTGCTGCGAAACCTACATAGTGGTTGTGTATTACGCCTTTCAAACCTGCATTCAACCTATCGCTGAAGTACACAGGTAAAGGTTGCGTATTGCGTCCCTTAAACTTTCAGGTCATTTGTAGGACCCACGTAGAATGCTATGGTTAATGGTTATTTGAGCGAGGCTGGCGAAGCCAGTCCTTCGTTTGTGGAGGCCTTACAGAATGCTACACGAGGTAATGGAGAAAGGCCGAGGTAGCTAGCTCACCGTTCGGCGAAGTCATACGAATTCTACGCACGGTTTGTCGGGAAGGGCAGCAAAGACAGCCTTTCGGTTGTCGAAGACAAACGATTGGTACCCGTGGTTGATGAGGGAAGACCGGCAAGGGAGGTGCATTGTTGGGCGAAGCCTACCGAGTGCTACATGTGGTTGATGAGGAGGGGGAGGGCGGCAAAGCCAGTCTTTCGGTTGGCAAAGGCAAACGATTGTTACCCGTGGTGTGATTGATGGAGAAGGGCCGGCAAAGGAGGTCCACTGTTGGGGGAAGCCAAACCAGGGCTACATGTGGTTGATGGGGAGGGGGCGGCAAAGCCAGTCTTTCGGTTGGCAAAGGCAAACGATTGCTACCCGTGGCGTGGTTGATGGAGAAGGACCGGCAAAGGAGGTCCACTGTTGGGCGGAGCCAAACGTGTGCTACATGTGGTTGATGGGGAGGGGGCGGCAAAGCCAGTGTTTCGGTTGGCAAAGGCAAACGATTACTACCCGTGGCGTGGTTGATGGAGAAGGACCGGCAAAGGAGGTCCACTGTTGGGCGAAGCCAAACGAGCGCTTCATGTAGTTGATGGGGAGGGGGCGGCAAAGCCAGTCTTTCTGTTGGCAAAGGCAAACGATTACTACCCGTGACGTGGTTGATGGAGAAGGGCCGGCAAAGGAGGTCCACTGTTGGGCGAAGCCAAACGAGTGCTACATGTGGTTGATGGGGAGGGGGCGGCAAAGCCAGTCTTTCGGTTGGCAAAGGCAAACGATGGCTACGCGAGGGTAATGGAGAGAGGCCGAGGTAGCTAGCTCACCATTCGGCAAAGCCATACAAATTCTACACACGGTTTGTCGGGGAGGGCAGCAAAGACAGTCTTTCGGTTGGCGAAGACGAACGACTGCTACCCGTGGTTGATGGGGGAAGGTCGGCAGAGGAGGTCCATTGTTGGGCGAAGCCAAACGAGTGCTACACGTGGTTGATGGGGAGGGGGCGGCAAAGCTAGTTTTCGGGTTAGCGAAGGCAAACGATTGCTACCCGTGGTGTGGTTGATGGGGGAAGGCCGGCAAAGGAGGTCCATTGTTGGGCGAAGTCAAACGAGTGCTACGCGTGGTTGATGGGGGGAGGGCGGCAAAGCCAATCTTTCGGTTGGCGAAGCCAATCGAATGCTACGCGAGGATAATGGAGAAAGGCCGAGGTAGCTAGCTCACCGTTCGGCGGAGCCATACGAATTTGGGTTGGCAAAGGCAAACGATTGCTACCCGTGGCGTGGTTGATGGAGAAGGGCCGGCAAAGGAGGTCCACTGTTGGGCGAAGCCAAACGAGTGCTACATGTGGTTGATGGGGAGGGGGCGGCAAAGCCAGACTTTCGATTGGCAAAGGCAAACGATTGCAACGCGAGGGTAATGGAGAAAGGCCGGGGTAGCTAGCTCACCGTTCGGCAAAGCCATACAAATTCCACACACGGGTTTGTCGGGAAGGGCTGCAATGCCAGTCTTTCGATTGTCGAAGACAAACGATTGGTACCCGTGGTTAATGGGGGAAGGCCGGCAAAGGAGGTCCACTGTTGGGCGAAGCCAAACGAGTGCTACATGTGGTTGATGAGGAGGGGGCGGCAAAGCCAGTCTTTTGGTTGGCGAAGGCAAACGATTGCTACCCGTGGTTGATGGGGGAAGGCCGGCAGAGGAGGGCCAATGTTGGGCGAAACGAGTGCTACATGTGGTTGATGGGGAGGGGGCGGCAAAGCTAGTTTTTGGGTTAGCGAAGGCAAACGATTGCTACCCGTGGTGTGGTTGATGGGGGAAGGCAGGCAAAGGAGGTTCATTGTTGGGCGAAGTCAAACGAGTGCTACGGGTGGTTGATGGGGGGGGGGAAGGGCGGCAAAGCCAGTCTTTCGGTTGGCGAAGCCAATCCAATGCTACGCGAGGATAATGGAGAAAGGCCAAGGTAGCTAGCTCACCGTTCGGCGCAGCCATACGAATTTGGGTTGGCAAAGGCAAACGATTGCTACGCGAGGGTAATGGAGTAAGACCGAGGTAGCTAGCTCACCGTTCGGCAAAGCCATACAAATTCTACACACGGTTTGTCGGGGAGGGCAGCAAAGACTGTCTTTCGGTTGGCGAAGACGAACGATTGCTACCCGTGGTCGATGGGGGAAGGCCGGCAGAGGAGGTCCATTGTTGGGCGAAGCCAAACGAGTGCTACATGTGGTTGATGAGGAGGGGGCGGCAAAGCCAGTCTTTCGGTTGACGAAAGCATACGATTGCTACCCGTGGCGTGGTTGAAGGGGGAAGGCCGGCAAGGGAGGTCCATTCTCGGACAAAGAGAAAACCTGACCGCGGGCAACTATGTGAAAAAAAAACTGACCGCGACAATGCGGCGGTTGAAGCGCGTTCCGACGGCGCTTAAGTGTTGACAGCGGTCGAACCGCGTTTAGGCGCGGTCAAACCGCGGTAAAAAACGACGGTCGGACCGCGTGCAATGCACACTCAGCGGTCGCGCGCGGCAGAGCGGCGCGGCATTTGGCCGGTTCCTTCACTATGTTGCTCAGTGAGGGAACTCGAGAATACGTATACATATGATGCAGTGAATGCTTAAAGTGTTATGCACTTTTTTCAGCAGGTCAACCCGACTAATCATGCATTAATCCTTGCAACTAACAATTTTCATGGGTCATTTTATTGTTTCTTATTTTTTTTTAAGATTAACTTTGATACTGATATTATCACAATTAATATTTCTACTCATATTCATGTTATTATTATTACTATTATTATTATTTATTATTATTATTATTATTATTATTATTATTATTATTATTATTATTATTATTATTATTATTATTATTATTACATCTATTATTATTGTTGTTTTGTTATTGCAGTTATTGCTATTATGATTATTATAATTGTTATTGCTGTTTTGATCTTTATTATTATTACTGTAAATTCTACTAATATTACTATTATTGTTATTGCTGTTATTTTTATAACAGAATCAGATGTGGGATGGCACCCAATGCGTACCCGTGATAGCCTCAATAGTGCTGCACTTGTGTTGGTGGATATTTTCCACTATTTCGATGAGTTATCGTTGGCTATGGCAGTGCGCCAAACTCAAGAGCGCGCGGCAACCGATTACGGTTTCAACATGCATTCCGCAATTGGTTCAGTTCGATATGAGCAGGAGCCGACGGGCGGCGGTAAATGCGGTTGGCACTCGCCGCTATGGAGGTATGTTGCTTTTCGAGTTATTTTTCTCATTTCTGAAACCCGTTTGGCTAATTTAGAATCATATTCAGAATTGCTATCTTTTCAGAAATTATCCGCAAACGGAGGCTTCGGGAATTCGCTGAAGAGGAATTCCCGCGGCCCCTTCCAGCTCGAGAAGGACGAAAATCAGGTGTTTTTCTCGAATTTCTTATCTGAGCTTGTTTTCCGGTCCTCATTGCTTTCTCTGACTGTTGGTTTCGTGTCTTTTGTCAGCAAACTTGCCTATTATCACAGAAACTTGTTTTTTTATGGTCCCAGAACAGGATTTTTTTCCTGTTCTCGAAGTTTCGGGAAATTTCGAAATTTCTTATCGTCATTTTCAGCGCAGAGATTCCCCCCAATGCGGGGCAGCCTCTGCGCGAATTTTTTAATTTCCCAAAAACTTGGATTTTTTTTGAATTCCGGAAATTTGAATAAAACCCCTTTTCTCGTAACGGAGCACTCAACGTCTTTTGCAAGCAGCCGCAGTGGTACCAGGGATGAGCGGAATAAAAATTTAGGATTTCGGAAAACGGAAATCGGAACAAAATTAGAATTTCGGAAATCGAAACAAAATTAAAATTTCTGAGTTCGTAAACCGGAAATCTGAAGAAGTTTCAAAATTTCGGAAATCGGAATCTGAAAACGGAACAAAGTTTACTCGCTGCTGGCATCGAAAAATGTGTCCTTGAACCTCGGGTCTAACACCACCAAACCACCATTTCCCAGATACTCATCCATCCTTACCACCAAACCGTTATTAATCAGATTTATGATCTCATGAGGATCACTCCAGGGATGTGCATAATTGCGACTTATGATTAACGACTTGAATGACCGACGGGGGGGGTTACTTCTAAAGGCTAACGACGAACAATTTTTGAAAATTTCCTGTACTATCCGAAAATTCGTAAGAAAATCATTATTCACTATCATCGCTACCCTATGGGGGGATCGCACCAACTCTGAAAAATATTTCGCCGCTGGTTGTTCCAGATACCTATATGCATGCTTAGGTGGTCCAAGTAAACGACTTCTAACGTCTTGGATATAAATATTTTGGCGCCAAGATGAGGAATCGCTTCGGTGCTAAGCAGAAGCGTTATATCCCTCAAACAGTGAGATATAGCCATTTTCGCAGGAAAACCTTAATTGTCCTGATGGCGATTCCTTGCAAAACTGTACTGCTGATAAAAAACCGGAACCCGTTCCCGAACCTGAACAAGTTTTCCAAACTACAAGCCGCAGAGCCGTTCTAAGAACATTCTACGCAGTCGTATTCAAGAACTCAAAAAAAAACTTTTTTTCAGAAAAGTACCCTGGGAAGCCGTCCATAGCTATATGCGAACATGAGTTCTACAACATTCGAAAACAGAAATCGAATCAGTAATTCGATTGGAACAATTTTTGCAGAGACGCCAAGTAATAGTTACAGGTGTCTGAGGCACGCACCAGTTCTCGTGTGTGACGCGCCATGTCAATACAAAGGCCGGGAACATACCTCTAGCGACGAGCAACGCAAAGCAGTCTTTACCATCAATATCGGCCGAAAGTCGATATGCACTGTCGCTGTCGATGGTCGCGGGGCGTATGACTCCGACCAAAGGGTTGCGTTGCAGCAATCACAGACCGGTCGCTAACCATATCCTCAGACAAAAAGGAGCTCAACGCTTGCGCCGATACGCCCATTTTCTCTTGAAACATGCCATAAGCATGTGCTAATCCTCCTGACACGAGAGCGTGCATATCGCGATGAGAAGGGCGAGATAGTGCCCAACGCGTACGAAAATCGCATTAAAAACGAGGCTCGACGCCAACCACGCCCATTTCCAAGGGAAAAGCACTCTTGAAACATGCCTCAGATGTTGGCGATGCCGTTGGTTCAATGACCCAGTTTATTGTACTTAGCCCTCCCAGCCGCTGAAGGCTCCAGATGGCGCTCTGCGCGTCGGGGAGCGGAGAGTTTGTGCTTCACGCTCAGTCAAGAGAATTCAGAAGGGCTCGTTGCCCGATTCTTTGAGATTCGGCGGCTTCTGAAAAGCGGCTTGTTTCCCGGTTATAAAATTGACTCGATCGCGACAGTCACTACTGCGGGCGACAGAACTTTGAATTTTCGGCTCCACGGACGCTATCTCGCTGACGACGCAGGCGTTCTAGTTGAGCGTTGAGCGGCGTGTTGTTTGATTCAGTCTTGAACGGATCAAAGTGTCTACAGGTCGCCTGCACTGCATCTACATCCGTTGAAGCGAAATATTCACTACATAGAACGTTTTTTAGTATGCACTGCCGGCAGGTCACGATCGTCATTCGGTTGATCGCACGTATTCTGAAGCGAAAAAAATCGTAAAGTCCTCAATTTTCTCGATCTTTCTCGACAATGAATACTCTTGCCAGAAGGACGAAACCCGGAAACGCACACCCCTGTATAGTGAGCTCTCATTGAGGCCGTGAATTATGTGTATATCTAAGGTTTAAACTTTGTTCTCTATAGGATCCGTATATCAAGTTTTGGTAATCCACCCAGCTAATGATGCCTTCTTTCCTTTTCACTCTGAATCGCTTTTTTCGGCTTTAGCGGTGCCAATTGTCAAAGTCTGGATTTCTAAGGAATAACGATTACGACTAACGATTAACAAGGGTTTTGGCTCGTTGAACGACAAACGAATTACAAAGTTCTAATTGCGTATATCCCTGGAGCCCATGAAAATTGAGTTGCTCTAACAGGTTTTGATAGAAGTTGGCAAGTCTCAACTCGTCAGATTCTGTCAGTGGATGCCGGGTAAGATCATTTCCGCATTTTGTTCCGATTTCCGCACCCAAATCGGAAAGCGGAATTCCGAGGCCTAAAAACCTGCGGAAATCGGAATGCGGAATTCCGCTCATCCCTGAGTGGTACGCTGCGAAAATAATAGGTGGGAGGGTGCGGTGGGGGGCGGGGGGGGGACGGGAAGTGAAGGCAAACATTCAATGCGGGAAGTGCACTCTACGGCATCACCCGTCTTTCCTTCGTGCACACGTTAGGATTTTCTCGCGTCGCGCCTCAACGGAACCAGATCAATGAGTGATAGGTTGGGGTGTGGGACGTTTAGACCGATGGGCTAGAGCGCAGAGAAAGGACTCCACGGCAGAGTGAGGCGCTACAACTCGTTTGCCACGCCTCATCCTTAGCGTTGGCTGTTTCAGCTCGCATATGGGCATTGCCCAAAAAAAGCGTGTGTTTTGATTATTTTTGCTTAGTTACTGAAACACTATGTAGTTGATGCTGCGCTTCTTCAAAACCTTTTTAGAGATGCTTATGAGAGTACAAAGGAGTGATATAGAGCAGAATGTGCTTTGTAGTATACGGACGTAATCCGGAAGAAGAACGTATTGAATAACGTTGAGCAATGATCACAATCAATGCATCAGCGTATAGTTATAGTCGTTTTTTTATTCAAAGCAGTGTTATCAGGTTGTAAAAACTATCGCGGTTATCCTAATCCCACCACGCAGAATAAGCAAGTTTATTGAGAAACGCTAGGCGTCCACCGATATTGAACTTAAAAATCAAACCTTTAAAAGGGGATTTCACGTGACGTGAAAAGCTCATATACTTCAATGTCTGTACCTATTTTTTAAAGCTCGAATTCCGGTACTACAGTAGGTAACGCGCGCGCGAAGAATTTGAATGACGGGAAATATTGAACAAGCCCTGCCAAAAATTACCCAATTTCAACGGAAATGCTTCCCGCACCCCCTCAATTCCAAGGAAGATTGGAAACGATCAAGTTTGGAAGGCATCCCGTTTTGGCCTACGATATACATTTATAAAAGCTGTTTTCTATTAAATAGGTTAGTGTTTTGGCATTCCTAGTTATACAATACAGTTTCATATCGACGTTCAACCCCAAGTTACTAACAAAGTCAGAAGCAAAACTGATGCACCCTTAATTTCATAATCAATCGCGATGTACTCATGGAACTCTCAATATAGTTGTTCCATCTTTTCCAACGAGAAAAGGTTGCTCAATTAGCGTATCGATAATGTGGTGGGTTTACCAGTTACAAATTCAATTCATAGTTGAATAATCCACTTATATGTGCACAAGGATTATTAAGTTTTATTTGACTAAGCATCGTGGATGCTTTGCTAGAGCCACACGAATGCGCTCCGGTGACAGCGGCGTGGGGACGAGCTTACCACTGCGTCCGCCCTCTGCGTCTCTGTCTCGCCCCAGCCCCAACCGGCCTAAACGTCCGCCACCCGATAGGTTGATACGCTCGCTGATTACTAGAAGCTCACTTTATCACATAGCGATGAACTATTTCCTCCCACGCACGACAACATCCCTTCTGCATCAACGTCAGCATCCCGCCGGGATGTTTGGAACGTGCAACCCATGAATACTATAGGAATCAAGTATTACTTATAAATGAAAATTGGGATACATCAAATTTTGCTGGAATTGACGGTGTGAACTCCACCGCGAAGTGGAAATAATGTCTAAAGATCATAACTTATGAAAGCTGTATTTTCAGTGTCGGAGCAAGGGAGACGAACTTTCGACCCAGGCATGAACCACTTGATGCTGCTGATCTCTGCTCGCGATCTCATGGCCTTTATGAGATGATAATAATTTCGACGATTCCCATATCATTTTTTCATTCGAATGTAGTATTATTCACGTGAAATAATAAATCTGAAAAGAGTCTGTTTCTGCAACCACAACATGCTTCGCGGCATTTAAATCCGGTAATCCTCAAGGTGGGTGGAGCTTGAGACGGATGGATTCCCTTTATGTTGTGATTAAGAACGCTACACCTCATCTTGCGGATAAGGGAGCACAGGCTTATCGGGGGCCGTCTTCAAGCTTCACTATGTGGTCTGCGTTTCAACCGCTTAAGTTGGCCGATGAACAAGTGCTGCCTGCGGGCTAGCCGCGGGAGCTGAAAGAATAGCAACGACAGGTTTCGAACTAACTGCGGAAAGCTTTTGAACTAACAGTGGCCTAATCTGGATCAACCGTGGGTCTTTGCGTACCGACAGTGGATAAACTTATATGATCAACCGCGGGTAATTTGCGGGCCAACCGCGAAATATCGCGGTCCGACAGTGGCTAAATTCGGGCTTTCCGCGTGACTTTCCGGACAAACCGCGGAACCTTCCGAACGAACAGCGGGGCGTTCTGGACTGGCCGCGGGAGCTAGCGGACCGGCGGTTGTTATATTCAGACCAACCGCGGCAGCTCGCGGACTGACCGCGGCAGCTTGCGTACTGACGGCGGGAGCTTGCGTACTGACCGCGGGAACTCGCGGACTGACCGCAGAGCTCGCTGACTGACCGAGGGAGCTCGCGGACTGACCGCGGGAGCTCGCGGACTGACCGCGGGAGCTCGCGGACTGACCGCGGGAGCTTGCGGAACGACCGCGGGAGCTTGCGGACTGACCGCGAGCGGAAACCGGTGTGTGTGTGTGTGTGTGTGTGTGTGTGTGTGTGTGTGTGTGTGTGTGTGTGTGCGTGTGTGTGTGTGTGTGTGTGTGTGTGTGTGTGTGTGTGTGTGTGTGTGTGTGTGTGTGTGTGAGACTGTCTGTGTGTGTGTGTGTGTGTGTGTGTGTGTGTGTGTGTGTGTGTGTGTGTGTGTGTGTGTGTGACTTTCTGAGTGTGTGTGTGTGTGTGTGTGTGTGTGTGTGTGTGTGTGTGTGTGTGTGTGAGTGTGTGTGTGAGCGTGTGTGTGTGTGTGTGTGTGTGTGTGTGTGTGTGTGTGTGTGTGTGTGTGTGTGTGTGTGTGTGTGCGTGTGTGTGTGTGCGTGTGTGTGTGTGTGTGTGTGTGTGTGTGTGTGTGTGTGTGTGTGTGTGTGTGTGTGTGTGTGTGTGTGTGTGTGTGTGTGTGTGTGTGTGTGTGTGTGTGTGTGTGTGTGTGTGTGTGTGTGTGTGTGTGTGTGTGTGCGTGAGTGACAATGAACGGAAATGAGGCATCGCCACCCGTCGTTGACAATTGAAACCCGGTTTTCACACACACTGTCCAAGCATGCAGCCTTGGTTATTGACCTCCCGTGTCAATGGGCAAACATTCTACTGCATATATTAGGATTCAAGCGTGCCTATTGCTTCAACTGTTCATTCATAATCACTTTGTAGAGAGACAGCTTTCCGCGATGAGCTCAAGAACTGAGCAGGACATCAATCTAAACCGATATGTTCACCAATCCATGAAGAAGTGTGTCATAGCTTCCTCTGTAGATTCTCTTCTTTCGAATCTGTGCCAGACTGTTAAGGGTTATGCATTGCATTGCCAGAGTTACCAGAAAGCGAAAGAGCTTGATTGAGCACAGTGTAACTGATTTCCGTGAAAACATATAGTAGCGCGCGAGCCTTTTTTTTGCGGAGAAAAGCTTTTTGTGACGTATTCTACTCATGAAACTCTGAGAAATATTGCCGCGACTCCTCAGCAACTCCTTCGGCTTGGGGCCAGCTGGAGTCGCGGGAGAGAACCGCGGACTATTCTTCATTGACCAAATCGCGCTAGGGTCGCGGAAGAGTCTTGAGGGAGTCGCGGTAGATATGCGAAAGCTTGACTCACGGAGAAGTCGCGGAAGAGTTAAGGGTCGCTGGGGAGTTGCGGGACAGTCCGGGATCGCGGTGGAGTCGCGGGGCAGAGTTGGAAGAGTCGCGACAATATTTCTCAAAGAAACCGCCACATCGCCATATCTCGCTCCGAAATTGACGAAAGGAATTTTAGGGGTAGTTTTCGTGATCCTCTCAGTGAGGCAAATGTAGTGAGTCATTGAAACTCCGGTATCCTGTTGGAAAATGTGTGTTTCCTTCTAAAATTCATGTCGACCACAGATCAGAACGAAAGATTTCTGCTATCATGATCGTCTGACCAGTTCATAGTGAGGGATTACGTGGTGCAAATACTGCATTTCTTGAGTTCATATTATTTTCTAACACGATCGTAAAGATCTCAATGAACGCAATTCAGAAATTACTTCAAAATTGAAATCGGACCACTTTGAAGCAAGTTATGGCGATGCAGCGCTTTGTGAGCGCGAAAAACGCTTTTTCTGCAGAAAGCTGTGCGGTACTGTACGGGCTTAAAGGCTCCGTTCGCCCTGGAAGCCACTTTCCTTTTTTTTTTGCTTAATTTCATGAATGAGCTCGATAGACCACACCGGTAAACGTTGGCGCGTCAAAAACGCAGGGTTATGAGGGTTGAAGGGGATAAAGATGAGGATTCGCCACCAGTTCTCACCAGTCATCTAGCACAAGGAACAAACGCGCTATGTCACGCGCAAGAGATACTGTATTGCAAACTCTTATCTCGGAAAGTCTTATCATCCAAATTCGCACCGAGGAAGCTTTTTATTTTTGAGTGATTTCGGTAGAAGAAAGGCAGAAGAAATTTTCTCACCTTAAAAGTTCAAAGCCACTCCAGACGTTCAGAAAAAGTTATTGCACTGGACACATCGAGTTCGACGGAGGGGCGAGAAATCAACTTTTCAAAAGGTTTTAAAACGCGTTTATTTGTCCAAGCCAGGAGTTTTTTTGGGTTTCTCTGCTATTATCGCTTACCTGAAGAGCTTGCCTACTCGAAAACATAGAAAAAATAAGACACCTTCTCTGCGCGTAAGATGCCTTCAAGGCTGTTGAGCACAGCGAGGCACTGCTCTGCAATTCAAATAATCCATAGATCCAAAAACACGCCCACAAGTACGCCGCGAAGCGGCGTGGGTGTGCTTCTTGTTATCTATAAGGAGGATCTTGTGCACGAGATCTACAACGTTGGACCCAAGTTCAAGGAGGCGTCCAACTTCCTCTGTCCTTACAAGCTCAACAACTCTTCAGGTGAATGGACAAAGCAGACTAACCACTTTGTTGAAGTTGGTGACTTCGGTGACCGTGAGGATCAGATCAGAAAGTTGCTGAGGAGAAAGATCTAAAAGAATGTTCATTGTTAATGTTTTCTTTTAGAAACCGAAGACGACAAAAAAATTAGTGCGTTTATCGCCATTTCTTCGTAATTTTGGTAACGCTTGGTAGCCAACGCATTTCTTTGAGTGGAAAACTCGGGAACGAAATTCATAGTGAACACTGCCTTTAAGCGACGAATTCCCGGTACGGGAGAAACTCACAAGAGTACTTGAAACACCCACACTTCACCTATTGCGACGAGAAGGTTACAAGGCCTTGAGCCACCACGTTAGGATGGGATCAGGGTTGGGCAGGCCGTTGTGCCAATTTTCGGCAGAGCCACGAACCCTCCCCTTGTTGACCAAACTTTTGACAGCGAGAAAGTTTGGAAAAGGAGACGCAGCAAACGCGCGCGAACGCGCGCGATCGATCTGAGTGTCTTCCGATTCGAAGTGGGGGGTGCATACATGGTCAAGCGGGGGTTGTGCACGGCATTGGTAGAAAATTTGGGGAAATCGCAATTTTTTCAATCTAAGTCTTGGGAGGAACCGGCTTTCTGGATTCCGTAAGGTCAGACGCTACGTGTGTGAGGGCGGCGGCCAGATGGTACGCCGGAGAACATGCGTTGCGTGTCGAGTCGCGACGTACCACCATGCGTTTATTAGGTCACATCCCTTCAACGAGATGTTTGAACAGTCGCCTACCACCCATATGATAGTATCAGTGCAAGGAGTAAGCAGAAATGAGATTCATGGAACCGAACGTCTACCGGTAACTTGGGAACAACTTCTTTTGCCGCCTGAATTATGCGAATGTGGTAGGTTCTCACTAAGAGCGCGAAGAATTCTCCATTTTTAGGCTTTATACGATAAGATGGAATGTCCTAGCACCCAAAGACGGTTCTTAAAGTATAATGCAGTCACTTTATTCGTATTGACTCTATGATAGACGACGGTGGTACGCCGCGACGCAGCACGCGTCGCGTGTTCTCGCCGCGCGCGGCGTACCACCCTTCTCAGACATTGGGAGCAGCGGACAGCTGGCGTAAATTCGCCAGTTGCTCAACAGTTGGGTGACAGCTGGCATTTAGATGGCCAATGGCAATCACGAGGCCAACAGTTGGCATACACTCGTCATGTCATTTCATGCCAGCGGCGGACGGCTGGCGACTATGTGCCAGTTGCCTAACAGCTGGATGATAACTGGCAATTAGCTGGGAATCGGCAATTACGAGGCCGACAGCTGACTCATACTTGGCATCTCAATAAGTGCGAGCGGCGGACCGCGAGCGAAAACGTGCCAGCTGCCCTAAAGCTGCGTAATAACTTGCATTCAGCTGACGAAGGCGATCACACCTCGAAATTACCGAGTGCATGAAAACGCAGTTATCCACCAATCGGCACTCGGCTGGCGCTTGGCCGCTCAGTCGCCTTCGCTTGGCGATGAGTCGTCACATGACTGGCACTCGAGAGAGCACGCTTTAACATGTTATAGTTTGATCTCTGGTTTCATTGATAAGCTCAGCCGGTATATAAGGCGATTCAATTCAATTAGTGCTCACTCGGCATTTCAGTGCCTGTCCTGCAAGGTGACCTGAAGTCACCCTACAGAGGCTAGCATACTTTTGGCAGCTGAGGGAGATTCCCACGGCGTGGTGGGAGTGGGGGTGGGTCCCTCACCTTAGACCGTTGTGTAGGCGATCTTCTACGCAACGATCTGCGGTGAGGTACCCATCCAGATTCATCGGTCTGGCAGGAGACTGGCGCACCGCTGGCAAATGATTGCTCAACAGCGGGCTGCCAGGTAATAGCCAAGAGACTGCCAGCGGTCGGCCGGCGTCCTGGCGGACGACCGCTGGCAGGGTTTTGGCAGACCGCCGGCTAATGGCTGTCCGACACCGAGAATGGTTTTGCTCGCCAGGCAAATGCCGGCGGTCCGCCAATCCCAATGTCTGAGTTCCCGCACCCCGTGTGTGACGTGATCGGGTTTCCGCAGAGACGCAAAGGTAGCGCTGTTGCTTTGAACTCTTCATTGACTGACTCTATTAGAACAGAGTATACCACCATCACACAGAGTGCTGCAGGTGGTGAAAGAACTTTAGTCGCCACCGATCACACTGGCACTTTTGGTCACGGCAGAATAAGTTGGCGCAATCTCAGTGCACATATATTACGTGCGCCGAGTTTCAGTCAACGCAAAAACGAAAAATGCCAATGCTACCTGTGCCGACTGTACATTTTCAAGCGCTTTGAAGTTTAACAAAAATTGAACTACCTGAAAATTCTGAACCCGCCAGGGAGCGCCGACGTCGAGGTCAAGCCACATGATCAGGCAAAATTCAAAAATCTCTGGGATCAGCGGGATACGGCTCTCTACACACAAAGGGAGGCCCCGTTTTTGATTCGCGACACGTCACGCCACTTATTTCAAGCAGAGGTCCCGAGTGGAATTAGGGCCGCGAAAGGCGACTCGCCCTGTGTGTATAGTCCCTATCCCGGGATCAGCGCAAACCAGGTTTCTGGACCCAGTACACGAAAAAAAGGAGCAGCAGCAGACGAGTTTCGAGGCGCGCGGCGGATATGCGATGCGTTCACGCCGTTGATCGCTGTAGCAACCTCCTGAACGCAGGCCAACTCTTGCGCGACTCCTTGTCTTTCGTGTACTACTGTTCTTATCGGGCTGGGACTCGAGACCGCAGTCGCGTACAACCGAAGCGCTGGTATAGAACGCGTTGGGACCACGAAACCTTCAGTTGCATGCTGCAACAGCGGTTGTCTCGGAATTTCGTCCCGCTTGCAGAAACTAGAACTTCCAAAGCTTTTTAATAAAGAAATTGTATACAAAAAACTTTTTTTTTGTCGCAAAGAACTCGTGTTCGAAAAAAACGCACATTTGTGACCTGCGTCCTTCTACCTCAGAGCCGCGACTCCGATTTATGACGCGAACTCACCCAATCGATATGTACTTCCAACATGGTCCCACCTGTGACACATCTGCGTCGCGGCTTCCACACAAAGCTACACGGGCGACACATGTACTCGACATGGATAGCACTGATCATTTGGGCTCCTTATTGTGCATTGACACAAACTCGGCGCACGTACTATGTTCAACATATGCGCACCGAATCTGCGCCAACATAGAAAAGGGAACGCAAACCGTCAGTGCAATCCGTGCCGATTGTGTGTACGGAGAGAATTTCGCAAGTAAAAGATTAAAGAGCATTTCAAAAACCTCGTCTCGAAAAATTAGCCAAGAATCAGAACCCCGTTTCAATTCAATTTTTTTGGAAAAATAATTTTACCCGCAAGACTGCCCCGCTTGACCCTGCATAACCTATCACCCACAAGATCAGTGCAAAAAAACCCCGACCGGGTGGCTCCCGTAATATGTCAAACCACGAAAGAAGCGGGGGGGGGGGAGCTAAGGGCTGTGATTGGTAGTAGCCGGCTTGTCCTCCAATCACGACCCCTAGCTCCTACCACGCCCTTTTCGCTGTAAAACGTATTGTACACCCCTCAACGTAGCAAAAGTCCGTGAATGCACAACAAAAAGTCTACAGTGGGCAAGTAAAAGGTATGAAACTCCGATTAGAAATAAAACCAGAACGATTCAACGCTATTGCAAATTAAACAACAACAAAAGCAACAATAGTTTATGTACCGTACAGATTGACACCATGAGAGAAAAACAAAAACAACATATTTAAATAAATATACGACTATTAGAGACCATTAGCTCTTTCTAGAAACAAAAAAAAACAACTAACACACGTAAAAGGAAATCAAGCAATACACCCGGACAGAAATTCAACACAGATTAACCTCTCAAAACCTTCTCAGGCGACTGTTCTCCTGGGAATGGAACAGTTGCGCGCCGAAATTCTCAACGACTGAGCGGGCGAGTCAGAAAGCACAATTGTCTCTGCCCCGATTTTCATAAAACAAACAACACACGAAAATTAGGTTGGTCCCTACAAGTACAGTATGACATAGGGGTAATGAAGGGCATCACGAAAGCACTCGTTAAATTCAAATGAATAATTAGTAAGGTCAAAACCGGCATGAATATAAGGCTCGATACACATTCGTGCTCACAACCTCCTTCGTTGGCAGTCAGTGGTTGATCTAATCAGCCTTACGTCTGAAATAACAACTTTCGCTAATCTGTTGGCAGCTTTAACGAAGTGCTATTCATACCGGGTTTGGAGCAGGGTGTGGATATCCACACTGGGGGGTCTGAGTTGTGAAAGGGAGGAGGATGGGGGTCTAAGCTCCACCGGGAGACCAAGTGAATCATTCTGACCGGGGGTAGGTATACTGTTTAAAACCTTTTTTTTTGCGATGAATTCGATAATACGGTCCAATTGAGATGAAACCTTGTTGTAATCAAGTTTTCGTAAAGGTTAAAATTATGATTAAGGTTCTCCTACGGCTAAAAATAGGCCACAGAGGTTCTGGGCGTGTATCCTGGATGGCTGTGCACTGAATCACAAACGAGTTCGGATTGGAAGCCACGGTAAGGGAAGGAAGAAAAGAGTGGAGGCGATGAAGTCATTGTCAAAGGTAAGTAAACACACGACGAGATTTGTTAAAGAAATAAATATTTTTAATGAATTATGAGTTCGTAAATTCATTTTTGCAAGTCAAAGAAGAACAGGTCACTTTAAATATATGGAAAAACGGTGAAAAGAGGTGCTTGAACTTTAGTCAGACCAGACATGTCACAAACTTTTGCTAGTTGGAAATAGCGTCATCCATTCTGGTTGCGTTGCGAATTTCATTGTCCGAAACCCACGACACAGGTTCGATCCCGCAGGGTGCTTAATTTTTGCAAAACGTTAGACCTCACATTTTTTTGTGAAGTAAGGGTCACGAAAGTACGATGATCGAGTCGAGAGTGTTAGATTTACCCTGTATACAAGCTTTCACCGTCTAAGATGGACGTTGCAAGGCACTACAGTGTAAGGCCAACACCTGCCGCAGGTGCCGTCCCGCTGGAAGTCTACATTCTTTCAAGGGATGCGTCAGGAGAATACGATATTCGAGTCTAGTGTGGTTGATTTACCTCATATACAAACTTTAGAGGCATCATAGGAACGCCGAAAACCGCTACACTGCATGGGCTCACACTTTTCTCAAGTGTGGTCCAGCCGAATGTCGTCAATTTTCGTAACTAGGAGCCACGAGAGTAGGATATTTGAGTCTAGCGTGGTCGTTTTATTTTGTTTACTGACTTTCACCGTCTAAGATGGGGGATGAACACCGCTACAGTACAGGGCCTCACACTTTTCTCAGGTGTGGTCCCGCCAAAAAGAGGCAGTTTTTGAAATTTAGGTGTCATGAGAGTAGGATATTTGAGTCCAGCGAAGTCGAATTGCTCTGTATTCAGTCCTTTACCGTCTCAGAGCAACGCTGAAGACCGCTACATAGCGGAACAAGGTAAAAAACGTCAAAAAAGGTCCAAGTCCACAAACCTGAAGTAGGGTTTGAAACCAGCTGTAACTTGAGTTCCAAACGAGCTACCCTGGATTTTAGCAAAACAAAGAAACTAGGTTTGCAACCCCACAGAATGAAACCCTAGCCAACCCAAGAAGTTGATTTTCAGGAAAATTTACTAGATGTGGACTTTTGATGTTTTGAGCATAAAAGTCCACACCTAAATACGCTGGCTAGGTGTGAACTTTTATGCTCAAAACATCAAAAGTCCACACCTGGTGAAGCTTTTTGTGAGGCATCCTCTGGGAGCGGGTAATGTTTCATTCTCTAGGGTTACAAATGTAGTTTCCTGATTTTGCTCAAACCCCGGGTAGCTCATTTAAAACTTAAGTTACAGCTGTTTTCAAACCCTACTTCAGGTTTGTAGACATGAACGTTTTTTACGATTTTTACCGTGTTCCGCTGTCCATGATGTGGTCTTCGGCGTTGCACTGAGACGGTAAAAGATTGCATGCAGGGTAAATCGACCACGCTGGAGTTAAACATCCCACTCTCGTGACATCTAAGTTTCAAAAAAGCCCCTTTTCGGCGGGACCACACCTGAGAAAAGTGTGAGGCCCGGTACTGTAGCGGTCTTCAGCAACCACGTTGGACGGCGAAAGTATGAACACAGGGTAAATAAACTGCGCTGGACTCAAATACCCTACTCTCCTGGCCCCCAGGTTTCAAAATTGCCGAATTCCGGCAGGACCATACTTGAGGAAAGTATGAGCCCATGCAGTGTAGCGGTCTTCGGCGTTCTTATGATGCCGTTAAAGTTTGTACATGAGGTAAATCAACTACGCTCGACTTGAATATCGTATTCTCCTGACTCACTCCTTGCAAAAATGTGGTCCTCTAGCGGGAACTCACCTGCAGCAGGTGGGGGCCAAACAGTGTAGTGCCTTTCAGCGTCCACCTTAAACGGTGAAAGTTTGTATATAGGGTGAATCTACCACTCTCGACTCGACTATCCTACTTTCGTGAGCATTACTCCGCAAAAGAAAATATGAGGCCTAACATCTGGCAAAAATTAAGCACCTTGCGGGATCGATCCGGTGTCGTGTGTTTCGTGTATGATGGTTTCGGAGAATGAAACCCGCAACGTAACCAGATTAGATGACGCTATTTCCAAGAAGCAGTCCATACATTTGAAGTGAACTGTTCTTCTTGAAACTGCGAAATAAACTTACCAACTCGTACTATACGGACGTTTGCCCGGACTGCGGATGCCACGGCCACGATACGGCACATTTGTTGAATTGTCCGGAGAGACCAACCACGCTGACCACAAAGGACCTATGGACGAATCCACTACTGGTCGCCCAGTTCCTAAACCTATGACGAAACCCTCGACGTGGCTGCAACAAAGAAGAAGAACTCATACTATTTTGAAAACACTTTTATTTCTTCAATACATCTCGTGTTCTTGGCCTTTGCCAATCACTTCGTCTTCTCCACTCTTCTCTTCCACCACATACCTTGGCTTCGTGCCCGAAATTATTCACAATTTCGGGATACACGTTCAAACCTATGTGTCATATATTCAACATTAGAAGAGTCTTCACTACAGTCAAAACCTTTACTGTAGCTAAGTTTTTCAAAAACGCAGGCAACTTTATGAAATCCGTCAAGAAAAGTCTCGTCCGTTTAAACATCTTTTGGACTGAGTTGTTCCTCTTCTTTCAATTCTACAACAAAAACAGACGAATAACGCTGCTGAGATGGGGTCCGAAGGAAAAAATTTGACATATTAACGCTTGTGGGAGGGGGGTCTGAGAAAATCGCCAAAAATTGCTTTTGGAGGTGGAGAGGTCTGAGTTTTATTTAGCCTTGCCCACACCTCGTGCCGCACCCTGTATTCATACTCCTCAATGCAAGCGGGTCACGCGCTTGACGCGCGGGCGTGGCGTCAGAGTATGAATAGTGTGACGCCACGCTCGAGCGGCACGCGCGTGACTCCCGCTCCACCAAGGCGGCGACTTTTTCATCATTTTCTTCATTAATCCATCATAAATTTCGTTATGTTTCTTAGTAAATAAGTACAGTACTAACCTCTGCAACCACGATGGTGAACGCGTGTACGGAATTCGCTTATTTGGAGAAGTTAAGGTACTTTTTATACCGCTCCGCCATGGCGTCGCCACTGGAGCATTCAAAGTCTCCGCAAATGCGGCACGCGAGTGTGTTTATACTTCAAGGCCACGCCCGCTGGCGTTGAGAAGTATTAATAACGCTTTACTAGATACATTAAACCCAAACAAGCAAAATTTCAATAGTTTCTTAAATTCCGATCTCCGTCAACCCACAAACGTCTGAAAATGGGAAAGAGGACTGGAAGTACGTACAAGATTCTAATTGCTTCAATTTTCGGCGACTTCGATCTTCAAATCCTCTAAATTAGAAACCCACATTCAAAGAAAAGCGAGAACACGATCAACATCGCAATTGTTACGATTTTCAGCGGCTTTTGAAATTTCGATTTGCGGAAAACGTTTCAAACCGCCAAATAAAATCGGAATTGATCCCGAATCAGTATTTTTCGGGGTGAATCAGATTTTGGATTCATACAAATCGGCTATTTCCGGTAAATCGGTACTCGAATGGATCCGAAATAATATTTTTCACAATTCGGAGTTCGATATGATTTTTTGAGGGAGCATTTTTTACGGAGAGTCGGATTTCGGACTGATTCAAAACAGAGATTTTGGGCGAGTCACGACCTCGAGGTTATCTGAAATGGAAACTTTTAACCTGGTCAGATTTCATATCAATTCGAGATTTGCACTGATTAGAAAAATGCAAATTTTGCGGGACCGGACTTGAAATTTCTCAGGAAAGGCTTCTCTCATAAGAGATTTGAACAACACCAGTTCCGGTTTTGTTCAAAGAATTGCATTTAAGAACTATCTGAAAATTACATATTTCCGCTGAATCGAATTCCGGATTTATCCGAATGTGACATTTTTCATTGGGTCAAAATTTGAATAATTCAAATCTGAGCTTTCTTCTTCGTGGAAATTTACCCGGAAAAGGTGAATTTTCGAGGCAACGGAATTTCATTGATTCGGACTTGCGGTGCTTTCAGAAAATAGGAGTTCGAAACTATCAGAAAAGGTGTTTCTTGAAACTCAAATTTCACATTAATCCAAATAGCCTCCGTGTTCCAAGCTGAGGACCTCGCGTTGATCCGAGAAAAATGATGAATCTAACCACGAATTTTCAGCGTTTCCAGTTATCGGATGGATATACTCAGGAACTCAGTGCTCGCGACCCGCGCGCATTTCGGGCTTTGCTCGCCGCCCGCTTACCCCTCATTTCGAAGTGCTCGCCACCCGCTGCCCCCTCGTCTCCGCTCGCCACCCGCTATCGGTACAGCGGGTCGGGAGCGCGAGTGGTGGTGGTACAGCGGGTCGCGAGCACTTTGCGAGCCAGTCACCCGCTATTCTCAGATAATCAATGTTGGCGTCTCTCACCACTGCATTGATTTCTTTTCTTTTGCTCTTGCTTTTATTTTCTCCTGTGATTCGAAACTACGATAAAGTTTACGTACGTGACTGCTGTGACCCGTTAGCCAGACCGTTCGTGCGACCTCTTTGTCATTTGGAGGGGCAGCACATAATTATGTATTATGTGTGCCTTAGGTGTACCCACGAGTATCCATGTGAGGTGTTAATGACTCGCACTGCAATTCCCGCGCAATCACGCGTCCATTATCACCATCCTCACGTCAACGTATCATTCGATACGCCTCCGTCATCCGCATCGTGCGTGACTTCTTCCTCAACCTTTTTTTTTGCAGCCGGGACAAATTTCCGAATTATTGAATAAATTTACAGAAATATTTTGGAACACCTCAAATTAGTCTGAAAAAATTAAATGAAAAAAAAATTCGTTCATCTCTTATTCTCAAATTTCGAACGTCTGTGAATTGAAAAAAACGTGAAATATATTCGATGAAAGTCAATAACTGTAAATTTATCCGAATACTGATTCTGCCAAATAATAAAAGAATATTCGGCCGGGCATTTGAATTTCTGAACGGTTTTAAATCGAGTATGTGACATTATAGTTTTGTTTCGCTGCAAAATAATTTTGGTCTCCCTGTTACCCTCTATTAAGTGTTTTCCCCTACACGTATTTCTTCATTTCTTATTTTACCCCGCTCCTGAATAATATAACATATGTTTTTCAGATGAAAAAATTTTCCGTTGGCACGCATGCTTTCATCCCGGAACCGGTCCACACAGTGCACGATGTGGGAGTACGCGCCTATGGAGGTAAAATGCTATTTTTAATTGTTTGTTGATCTTTTCCTCGGGTGTATCTCAGACAGCAAGAGTGCTAGCTCCAAATTGTGGAATAGGTGATATTTTTTATGAGTACAGTTGGAGAATCTTGAACAAAATTGACTTATTAGTTTTCCTTGAGATACTGACAATCCGAATCTTTTTAGAAATGTTAGAGCATCGAATTAGAAGAAGAGCCGCCGATTTGCAGTGTCTGGGGAATGGGCGAAGGAACATGGAAGATGATCCGCGACTGATTCGTTAGTCATTTTGAAAAGTGTCAACGATTTTTACGCTTTCAACCCCGGGCTTGTTTTCAATCCACCTCGTTTCCGTGCATGTTATAGGTATGGGCCTGTGTATCAATAAGAAATTTCGCGACAAAGACATGCCTCAGAATTGTTCCAGGCTTCTTTATTTTTGGCTCTCAAAGAGGAATTTTTCTGAGCGTCAGGAAATTTTCTGTTCGATTCCCTTATTTTCCCGATTCCCCGATTCAAAAAGAAGAAATATTCCATTCTAGTTGATGTCTTTTACAGATGCAATGTTTTATCATAATGTGATAATTGTTCTTCTTCTTCTTCTTTGCAGCCACATAGAGGGTTTTGTCATAGGCGGAGGAACTGGGCGACCAGTAGTGGATTCGTCCATAGGTCCATTGGTGTCAGCGTGGTAGGTCTCTCCGGACAGTTGAATAAATGTGCGGTATCATGGCCGACGATACCGCAGTCCGGGCACACATCAGATTTGCTGCTGTCAATCTTGCTGACATAAGACATTAGTATTGTAGAGTGACCACAGCGTAATGATGCGAGCGTGCATCTCGCCCTTCTTCCGAGTTGAGACTCTGAGGTGCAGACGGGGGGCGGTATATCTCCTAGTATAGGATTTATGGCCCACCTTCACAAGATGACACCGTACGAACTTGGTGTGCTCTCGCGCAAAAGACGGAGTCGTTCTTGCTGTGAGTCGTGCCATCTTTGCAAATTGACTTTGTTTGGAGCATCGGCGAATGGCTTTCTTATACTTCTCTCTCTCACGGGGTTTAGCACTCTCCACGACGGGTGATTTGGTTTGCTTTATAATGTTAATGCGGAATTGCTGGGCCTGGAGCTGACAGTGCTCCTTCACTGGTAATAGACGGGTCTCAGCATGCAGGTGCTCGATTGGGGAACTCCTTGCACATCCGGTGGCGATACGGAGAGCAGCATTTTGTACTCGTTGCATCTTTGTCCAGGAGGATTCTGAGACGAGATGCTGCCAAACCAGTGCGGCGTACTCCAGGGCGGGCTGCAGAATTGCCTTATACGTTGTGAGTATAGTCTCCTTGCTGCTACCCCACGAAGTGCCGCCCAGGGCCCTGAGAACGTTGAGCTTAGCTTTAACGACTGCCTGCTTCTGCTCGGTATTCTTATGAAACTTGGAGTGACGGATCGAGCACAAGACCGAGCAGCTTTGGAAAGCGAGCAGCAGGCAAACGGTCTCCATCCCACACGACATCCGGATGAGCGCTGTGCTCGGATGGGTCCGTCGTGAGAACGGACACTGACGACTTGGCTGCAGAGATACTTAGCATCTTGCGGTCGAAAAAGCCCTTTAGTGTGATCAGGTACTCGTTGATCTTATTGGCGGCCACCTGTAAATCCCGATCTCGACACATGATTGTTATGTCATCGGCATACGCGACGACCTTGATGTCCTGTGGAGGCTCAGGCATATCTCCGAGGTACAGATTGAAGAGGGCTGGCGATAGAACTCCGCCCTGAGGGACTCCAGCTGCCATAGGAATACTGTTGGAGACATGGTTCTGAAACATGACTCTTGCCCGCCGACCTTTAATAAAGGCCGATATCCAGCGCTTCTGCCAAGATGGTATTGACGACTCCAGAATGTTGCTTGACAGGACTCCAAGGTTAACCGTATCAAATGCCTTGGTGAGATCCAACGCAACAGCTACAGTTCTCAATGGCTTGTTAAAGTTGAACCCGTCGATAGCATAGCTGGTAATTTCTAGCAACGCCGTAGTTGTGGAATGTAGCCTCCTGAACCCATGTTGAAACAACTGCTTCTCGTTGTGCTCCGCTAGATCCTTGACAATGAGCTTTTCGGCCACCTTGGCGAAAGGTGACATCAAGCTAATGGGACGATATCCCTTTACTGATGACTGAGGTTTCCCAGGCTTGGGCAACGGGATGACGTTGGCTGTCTTCCAGTTTTGCGGAATAAGTGCAAGAGCTAAACGAAGTGTTAATCATATCAACGATGAGCGGAAGGATCTCAGTCGGGAGTTTCTTCAGTACAGCAGGACAAATGCCGTCGGACCGACAGCTTTGGAGTTCCGCATGTCGCTTTATAATCTTCTCTACTTGCGCCACAGTGAACGCATCGGCCGTGCTCATGAGCGGGAGGCGGCACAGCTCTCTTACTGTCACTCTATTTTGCGGACCTCGCCTTGTACTCGTGACAAAGAAACTTTTACCGAGAGAGTAGGCGGCTTCGCTTTCCTGACTTGAAAACGTTATTACCGAACTCAATAGTGGAGATGGTGGCTGGCGAGCTCTTTCCCGATAGTTTCCGAAGAACCTTCCAAGTAGCTCCACTGTCCGTCTTGAAATTCAACTGTTCTGTGAATTTTTCCCACTGTTCTTTCTTGTGCTGGTCAGAGATCTTTTCTGGATCTCACCATCCAGCTGAGCGACGACAGGGTCTGAGATGGTCAACTGCTCTTCTGGCATCTCTAGTCCTGATTTTCTCAAGAATTTCTCTGGTTACGTTTGGATAGAACGTCTTAACTCGGCCAACAGGGATAGCCGCCTTCATGGCCCTGCGAATTGCATCAGATAAGTGATGCTCCTTCTGAGTGCACATTGCCATTCCACGGGTAATCAGCCGCTGGGCGTAGCGCAACCTCACTGAACAGGCACCAGTCTGCTTGGCCTAAATTGAGATAAGAACGTTGACGAACACCAGAATAAGGAGCAAGAGAATTTGAGAGATCGATGTGCACAAAGACGGGAACATGATCACTAGACAATGTTGTTGAGGTAGACCATGAGCAAGCGTTGGAAAGGTTGGACGAGATAAGAGTTATGTCTGGGCTAGAAGATCGGCCGTTGGCAGGGAGACGAGAGTGGGCTGATCATCGTTTAAGATGACCAGGTCGCACTCCTCAGCCCATTCTTCGACTTCTTCTCCTCTAGCATCAGAACCAAGGGACGAGCAGAAGGTGTGGGCATTAAAGTCGCCCGCGAAAACAACTGATGATGAGAGGGAATAATCACTGAGTTGTTTGAGAAGAGGAATGGGATTGTAGGAGGAGGGGCATGAGGTGGTAGGGGAATATATATGTTGAAAAGAGAAAGGGGTGTTTTAAGAGGAGATGGATTGGAAGGTACTCGAGAGTACCATCCGTGGGGTGTTTGGTATGAGGTGGGAGGAGAGAGAGGATAAAACAAAAGTTGAAACTCCTCCGCCAAGAGCTGACCTTGGAGCATGGAAGGCAGTGTAGCCCGGGATATTAGGATGAGGATAGGTAGGGGATGGAGAGAGGTTGGTTTCTTGAACCATGATCACGTCTGGATGGTAAGTACATGCGAAGAGAGGCTCAGAAAGTTTAGTACGAAGGCCGTTGAGATTGATATGTACAATGGAAAGGGGGCGATTTGAGGAAGAGGAATCAGAGTTGGTAGGTGAAGAGCATAAAACACTGCGAAAAGCAGAGTTATAATGCCTCACAGAACTGAGACCCGAACAGGAGAGATGCACCCACCTTTGGCATCCGGAGCACTGGACGCTGGTATGTCTCCTGGTAACATCCTTGCCGCACGTGGCGCATAGGTACTTCTGAGCGGGTCCAGGATTCCTCTCCACGCCGGCCCTTTGCAGGAGAATCCGAAGGAGAGCTGCGGCCGGCCAGCACCTCTCCCATGACAAAAACCCTCTTCGCGGAGGGGGTGACGTCGGTTTGCATAGAGGTGATCTTCTTTCCTCCACACTGCCACGGCGTGAACGTACGACATCTCGGCAGCTGTGATAATTGTATTGTGATAAGTAGAGTTAGAGTTTTTATGTACTTATATTTAGTACCAGGTCGGAATGTACTTGGGTTTATCCTAGATGGGGAGCACTCAGGATTGGACGAAAATGTACCAATGACTATCGAAGTATTTTTATAGTTTATAAGTACACTGATCGCGACCGCTATCAAGTAGCTTTACCTCTTTTTTTAGACTTAATCCTGAGTGCCCCCCTAGGATAGAACCAAATGATTATTGATGGACATAATATTGTCCATCGTTTGCTACATGTAATAATATTTGAAAATAATGTATTTGTGACCAGTGAGATTATGAAATCGATATGAATTCCGCATGAGAAACCATGTTTTAAACATTTCATTGATTGAACGCATGTGATGTGAAATATTGATGTGAACGTTTAGTGCCGTAATAATATAATGATAAATACATTTTGACCAACTGTAAATCAGAATTCTATTACTGGGAGGTTAGGGTTAGAGGTGGGGAGGGGATTAGATGGCTGTACGAGAGTTTAATCATCTAGGCGTGAGCTACTGCTAAGCAATCACGCAAGAGTGCTCGTCACCCGCTACCATTTCGTCGACGACCAGAGGGAGGCGAGCGGGTGAGTGTGATGTGGCGAGCGCGCCGCCGAATTAAGGGCTTTGCAGAGTTGCAGCGACCAGCGGCACGCCGCCGAGCGAGAGCTTTGAGGCGTGGTCGAAACCCGACGCGGCGATGAGCACAAAGACCTCGCAGAATTGCAGCGACGTTGTCGTCAGCATAGCATTCTACCATTGCGTACGATCTCATTCATTTGACGTCGCATCTCGCTATACACAGTTTTTGTTGGTTTGATATGATTCGAAACTTATGTAAATGTCTACCAACAACTACAAAATATTGTGATCAAAAAGCTGAGAAAATAATTCAAGTTTACGACCAGTAGAGTGGTGCCTTGATGAATAGTTTTCGAGATAATAAAATCAGTGGACGGTTTGTGGCAATCGCTTTGAAAACAATCGTACCAGACGACATTTAAACAAAAAAATACCAAATAAAACTGGAAACAAAACCAATTCGAGATGAAATTGCGAATTTGGACAATTTGAAGTATGCTCCAATGATTTTCCCTTCAATTTGTGCTGAAATAGAAAGAAAGGTCCTCAGAGGGTTGAATTCATGAAAGGAATAAAAGAAAAAAGCCCGAATCGATCGTCGGCGGCGCTCGTCGCCAGCGATGGAAATGGTCGAGACCATTCTCCGCCGCCGCTCGGTGACGGCGTCGCTCCGGGAGTCGCTGTTGTCGGGGCGGCGGAAACACTCTGCGAGGTAACCACGTCGCTGCTGCCGCGCGACACGCCGCCGCCATCGCCCGCTGCGTGGCGCCCCCCATTCTCCATCATTGCACTGCCGCAGCGAGACTCGCCGCGGTGCAACTCTGCAGAGCCCTTTAGTGGAGGTGGGCGGCGAGCCCCGGCCGGCCCGCGCTCGCCACCCGCTGCCATCTCGCTCGCCATCCGCGAAAAGGGTTGCTCGCCACCGGACTTTCGCTTCGCGGGTGGCGGGCCCCAAACTTCTGAGTACCTTTTGGTTCCGGGCCTGATTTGATGTGTAAAATTGCGGACTTGCTTCGTGCGGGCGCCACGCATCGCTTTCGTACGATCAAAGAACTAGGAAAAACCTTGAAATGTAGAAAAAACGCACACGATCAGCTGATGAAGGGCGGGCGCGGAAGCTCGTTCGAAAGCGATGCGTCGCGCCCCCACGACACAAGTCCGCAATTGCACACACTAAATCAGGCCCGGAACCAGAGGGTTACAATAATTCGGATTCAACGTATAATACCAAAAAAAAACGGAAAACATCATAACCTACTTGCTTACTTCCTCGTATCAGCAATGGCCTTCAGTACACAACTACCAGCCCGATACGTGAGTCCAACGTGAATCGCCAGATATATAAGCGTATCATGCATGTTCAGCTAAACCCAGAACATGAAATGCAGCCCGAACAATGCTGAAAATTTGAATCTAAGAAACTAAAGCCTTTCAAAAGAAAATCAATTCAGAGATCTAATACCTGCGAGACCTAGACAGAGAACCGGCGTCCAAATGGTGTTTGGCATAGTGCCGGAATTCAGTCCAATGCATAGCTTCGTTGGGTGGAGCCAGGAGCTCCAACAACCTTCACCTCTGGGCAGGTGAAGAGGGGAGCCTTCAACATTGGGAAAACCGGTGACGACCGAGGAAAAGCCCCGAAAAAAACCAAAGTGACCCGACATTCATGCAAGTCATTCAAGATTGGATGGGTGTCGTCTCAGATATTTGTGGGGAAGTTCCCGAGGACAATAGACCTGATTTGGTCGTTATCACTCGGTCGAGGGGAGAGGAGCGAGACGTCCCCCCGGAAGGGAACGTCTCGCCCCTCTCCCCTCGAATTATACACAACGATAAGGCGTTCGAAACAGTCGACTCGGGGGAGAACAAGGGAAGTTCGCTCCACGGTTGTTCCCATGGCCTCCCCCCGAGCATGATGAACGAGAAAACAAAGCCGCAGTGTATACGATGATGCAAACGGGCTAGTCGCCAGATGGTCTCGCACTTCGCAAGTTGAGGGAGCAGACCTGCCATTCAAGGGCGGTGTGAGGTATCTCTGTCCAGATTACCAGGGAAGATAACAAGTTTCTCTGTAAGCTTTCGACAAAAGTGAATAATTTTGACCCTATTCCTGCTTTCGAAGAACAGGTAACTGTTGCAAACGACGAGTTTCGGGAAGCCGACTTTTGATAAATCAATGACCAATGGGTGATGGGTAGCTGGGGAAGACTGGCGATCGGGAGAACAAGGGAAGACCTGCTAGCCGGAGGTCCCCTCCGCCTCCCCTCGATTCGGGGGAAGTTCCCCAGTTGTTTCGAGGGAAGTTCTGCTGTCGTTCTCCGGAACTTCCCCACGAATATCTGAGGTTGCCGGTTTTCGATTCATAACTTTTTTGTGATTACAGAAAGACCTTGGGCGAAGGTTGTTTTTAAAATCCCCATAAAATTCTGCGTCGACTAGTGTCTCCAAGTTGGAGAAATATTGTCTCGAATCTTCGGCCTAATTCGTTTTACCAGACACCGGTTTTCTCGCCTACAACTCTTTGACCGTTGAAGTTGGGGTTGCGGTGAAGGTTGTTTTTGAAATCTACGTCAAATTCTGCGTCGAATGATATATCGGGTTCCTAACTTTGCTTGCCCCATGAGCCAGCCAGGTTGGTGGAGCCGAGCTCCATAGTTATCTCCATAGGGTGCTCTCCAACAGCGGGGCTCGGCCCCACCGACGTGGCTGACTTCTGGATCAAGCAATCTTATGAACCCGATATATCATTCGACGCAGAACTTTACGTCGATTTCAAAAACAAAATCCACCAGAATCCTATCTTCAACGGTTAAAGCGTAATAGGCGAAAAACCGGTGTTTCGTAAAATGAATTAGGCTGAAGGATCGAAAAAATATTATTTTTCAAACTTGAAACACTAGTCGACGCAGAATTCCATCGAAATTCCGATAACGACCTTCACCAGAGGTCTATCTCCAAGCACAAAAAAGGTATGGACGAAAAAACCGATAATTTCAAGCGAAAAAAATGCACTTTGTAAACCGAGGTTGGCGGCTGGAAAAGTGAGAACGTATTTTTCAAAACTGAAAACGCTATTCGAAGCAGAATTTCATGCGGATTGCAAAAACAACCTTTTTGTCCATCAACCCATCCAACAACCTTCACCTCTCGGACTGCTGTCTCCACCCCAAGTACGTGCTACAGTGACGATAGTCGTTCAGCACTTGGATAATCGTCTGGCCACTGGACATCCTTCAATCCGCACTTGCGAATAACCGTTGTTGCATCACGCAATACGGTGATAATCATGCTATGACAAATATCGTGCCGGGAAGATGCAATTTTCTGCAAGTGCGGACCAAAACTTCGCTGGGAGAACGACAGTATCTCCGAGGAGACTGTGATCAGCCGTGTATGCTTGACCTCGGTGAGACCGTTTACACGCAGCCCCAGTCACTCGCGGTGGAACCAATGAACCGACCATAGTCAACTATCTCTGAATTTGGAATCAAAATCAGGTGAGGACTCCTCTGAACGAAGGCACAGAAATCTTTGGAGTTCCGTCAATATCTATCCAAAACGCGACTTTTCGGGTGTCAGGAACGTTGTTCCGAACTTCGCTCATGAAGTTCATGCTGTAGCCCTAGTGTCGATATGGGTGGATTTGCTCTTAGTCACGGTAAATCCCAGGAATTTGAGAAAGGAACCGAAATTCAGAAAAGTTGATTCACGAGCTTCAGCGACCACGTGGGTTCCGAGATCGGAAAGTGAATGCGCTACAACGTCAGCCTGAAATTTTTTTATATTACCTTTTTCGCGGTATAAAAATACGGCACAGACTGATAAAACGCCAAACTCCCAGTTTTTCGCAGTGCAGTCGCGTAGTGGAGGTCAGAGACAGCGAGAGAGTGTTCGGCCGCTGGAAAGACCAGCATCGCGAGCACACGCAGCGCGTTGAGTGATGGGAATCGCGACTCTTTACAAAGGCTCATTTTGCGTTTTCAATAATGATTCTAGACCATTCGCAGAGAAGTGAAGTTACTCTCCTGATCGAAAGTCAGGCCCGTACTTGCGGACAACCCTTTGTTGCATCACGCATTACGATGATGATCAAGCTATGACAATGATATTCGTGCCGTGATTACGCATTATCATCTTGATGCGTAACGCCATTAAGCTTGGATAACAATAGTACTTCGAAGGAGACTGTCATCAGTCATGTATGTTCGACTTACACAACGACCGTTTACATTTAGCCCCAGTCAGTCACGTGGACTCAATGTACAGACCCCCAAATTTTAAATCCATTTTAGATGAGGACTCCTCTGAACGAAGGCACGGACATTTTTGGGGTTTCGTTAATATGCGAGAGTATCTATGCAACTGGCAACTTTTGGATTATTAGGAGAGTTGTTCCGAACTTTGCTCAGAAAATTTGTGCAGAGTGGTTTAGTACGCTGAACATAAATCTGGTGTCGGTTTTGGTGGGTATGCTGTTAGTCACGGTAAGTCCCCGAAATATGAGAAAAAGAAAATTTCAGAAAAGTTGAATCACGAACCTTGGCGTCCATGTGATCTGCTACCTCAGAAATCGGGTGTTGTCCAGCGGCAGCGTGAAAAATTACATTACCTTTTCTGCAGTATAGAAGTATGGGACCCCTCTAACCCTCCGTAGCTCAGACCCCGCGCGGAACCCTGCCATGAACCCCTAAACCTTCAGTTTGTCGTCTCAAGTTCGATATGAAAGTGCGATGGGAAATTTAGGAAATATACGTCGACTGCGTTTTTTTCTGGAGAATGTGACCTGTGGCCGTATTCATGAAATTACGGGAGCATCCCGGGAATGTTCCCAGGATCAGCTGAAGTTTGCGGCTGTCCTGGTTTGCGGACCCTCCCGGGAGGCTACTGTAGTTTCATAAATACTGTCTCAGATCTGTGTACTCCAACGAGCCTACAAAAACATTCCATCCTTTTCCAAGGGAATCGTAAAGCCCTAGCGCACATGGTAAGTATATCTGGACAACCTTGGAACTGGTACTTCTCATAGGATACATAAAGGACGGATTCATGGCATCAAATTATGAACATGTACTTCGCCATTGTTTCACCCGTAGAATCCAAAAATCATAACCGCGTTTTGGCAGATGTTCTCAATTTTACCGGAACTCTGTTTTCATGTGCGATATGAATATAAAGCACACTGCAGCCAACCTTTCTCTATGTTAGACTTTTGTAATCTATCTTTGTCAGAATCTTTTTCTACATTGAAAACACTCCTACTTTTTGCTTTGAACCCGAAATTCACAGATTTTCCCCCCAAGAAAAATTATAAAATTTTGAAAATTCATACGTAACCCCGTCTCACAGAATAGAAAACATTTTACATGTAATACAAAATGTAAGATACTTGAGACATTCAAGTATATTACTTTTATATAGGATGTAACCTACACTTATATTACATTTAACATGCACTTATATGACACGCAGCATACACATATATTTCATGTAACTTGATTAGAGCTGCAAGTTGAAGCCCAATGCTTCAAGGGTTGCAGCTACAAGTTTCAGGTTGCTGCTTCAGGTACGAATCAGCAAGCTTTAAGCTCTCTTGGACATTCCATGAGCCTAAAGCTTGCTGCTACATAACTGAAGCAGCAAGCTTGGAATCCACAGATTCATACATGATGTAGTGGGCTTAAGCTTGCATCAAAAATATTGTGTGTCCATCCCTCTAATCCTTCTCAAGATTACCACGAACCATGAGGAGCGAGAGATCAACGACTCGGCCAGGGCGAGTGACCACCCGGTCTAATGTCAATCCCAGGGATCTGCTCTCAAAGCCAAGGTATGAGGCGGCCCGTATGCTGTGCAGGTTTGTAGAACGTGTTCAGTATGGGCCCTCAGTTGCTGAGGGTATTTGAATTATGTTAGACTTATACTGCATGAAATTTACTTGAGTAGAGATAATTCCCATGTAACTTACATTGCCGGAGATGTATTAGAAGTATATTGTAATCGCGTCTTATGTTACAAGTAGTATGTTTTCAGTATAAAAATCATATTAGGTGAGACATCTGCAAGTGAGGGGCCGATATATCACACTTAACATATGCACATCGGTAGAGATGATTCGCAAGTAATATACATTGGCCAATTTATATTACATGTATGTTGGTTCAGGCCTTTTATATTACATGCAATATGTTTTCATTTTCCTGAGGTTGTCCTGCCGAACAATGTCCACCTGATTATCCACCTAACACTGATCTCCCAGTTTCTCATCCTATCACAAAATCCTCTCAGTGGCTGCGAAAAAAAGAACATGTAACGCACTGTAGAACTCACATTCTCTCGTTAAGGACGACTGCGACGGAGTCCGTTAACAAAGTACGACATCTATCTGAAATTATTGTTACAGTAGTTACACTTTAAAATTGAGTTTCGGGGAGGAAGTGGCTCCATGGTATTGCTCACCTGCGTGCGTTCTGTTTTTCTTTGCACCAAGCTCAGAAACCTTCGATGGGGGGTTAGCAGATGAATCAGTCAGCTGATTGCCGCCTTCTCCAGAATGAAAACTGTGAGCATGAAGATAATTTGAGAAGAAAAGTTCATCGCTTTGCTTCTTACAATAGCCATGCTTTTTCTGAGCTGATTTACAAACGACTTTAATGAGTTCAGAATACATGTTTTTTATACTTGACAGAAGTTATGCAAAGTCAGAGGATGCTAACTTTACGAGATTTCTCTATGAGCCCGCAATGCTAGCTCGAGAAAATGAGAATATCTTTCCAGATGAACTGAGGAAATTCTTATTTACTACAGAGTTGCAAGGGATGGTTGCAAATTCATTGAGATCGAATAAAACTAGTTCGAATGTGAAAGAGAAACCATATGACTAAGCAATGAAATAAGAGCAAATTTAGACTGCTCCAAAAGACGGAGCAACCGGCCACCGGCTGATGAGCGAGCACGAAGATGAAATGAAATTCTACCTCACTCAAGGATGAGGTAGATATCCACGTATCATTCTACGTATCAGTTGTGCGATTTCAGTGATTAGTTGGGCCTACCGTCAAACCAGAGCTGATTTCAATTATTTCCTTAGGGGCTTACCTACTCAAATCGGTTGATTTTGATTAGTATAAATAAGGAGGTATGAAATATCATCTAGTTAATGGAAAGCCGTATTTTGTAATTTATGCCGTTGCAATTTGACTCAGTTGGAGCAAAGATCAAGAGTTTGTTATGATGATTTCTTGCGGGAGTTCAAAGCTTTTCCTTCTTCAATTTAGTATGCGATATTCAAATGTATTTTCTTATTTCATTAGAATGAACCCAATGAATCTAAGACAAGATTGCAAGTAGGAAATAAGTTCTTCTTCCTAGCTCATTGATTGAATTGTGAAAACATGGGCTTTTTTGGTTTTTTTTTTGGTATCGTTTGGCTATTTCAAATGCTTCCAGACTGGCTGAAATTTCGCAGAATGGTTGCACATGTATTGCTTATTTGAATTTAAGACAATTTATTTTTTTTTGTAAAAGCTAGAAAAAAGAAACATGAGAATCAATCCACTTTTCGAACTCCGGGGGCTGAATTAATATTTCGCCTACATACATAAACATACACATACAAAAAAAATCAAAATCAAAAATAAACTCGATTTCGCTCGTACGGCCGCCGCACTCGTTCTGATTCAAATGGCGCCAGCGCGCTGGTTGCCGTGCACGTGGCGTGGCTTGGCATGTTGAAACCTGTGAGTACATGTTCCCTGTAAGTCACTGAAAACCCTTAGATTTTACAGCGTTCTGATCTTTCCGTTTTTTTTTTCACCTAAACACTGTAAAAAGTAAGACATTTATAGGAATAAGATATTCTAGGCAAAATGTTTTTTAACCAGACACGGAATCTGCTTTTGACAACTCTGACCTGCTCAAATAATTCTGTTTCCAAAAACTACATACTTTCGAACGAAAAAATCGATTCTGATTTCCAAAACTGCCTTGAATCACTCTGTACGAACTTATGGGCGTTTTCCTCCTGAAGAAAGAAACTTCCAGGGGATGAGCGTCTCTCTCAAATTATTTCATGTGGCTTCAAGATAGTTCAGGAAAAACGCACCAGATCTGACTGGAAAATTCCCTATAAAGTTTTAGGAGGGGGGGCTGATATCGAATCAGGGGTTCGCTTTTTTACTCTCAGAATTGCTTATCACAGTTTGTTCTAAACATCTCGTAGAGGAAATTTTTAAGCGCCAAATGCGACTCTTGACAATTTCTAAAATACTAGAACACATTAGGCTCGAAAACGCTCAATCTGATGGTCATTTCAGGTGTGTAACATCAACCTAAAAGCTCGAGTTTGGCTCGTAACTTATTTTTGGGAATGTTTGGGAACATTTTAGGGTATGTTTGTCGCTTTGGGAATATTAGGATAGGTTTTGTCAGCTAAATGTCTTTATACCCACCGTAGCCCACAGTAAATCTTAGAATATCGATAAAAAGATCCCATATTCGTGTTCAGCACCCTCAGTAATTTCTACATATCCTCTGTTTTTGAATGGAATTGATTTCCGTCGATAGCGTGCTTCCGCGCGCGTATGCTGGGTCTCCCTCTCCCCCACGCATTCTCGCTCTATCTCACCTCTCTGCAAACACGCTAGCTGAGGAACAAAGTAAATTTGGCTCGGAAACAGAAGATACATGTTCTGAGCCAAACCCGACAAACATTTCGAAGCATCAAAAACTTGTCTGCTGTACCCTTACTTGATCGCAGCGCTTTGCAAGCGTCTGTCCCCCTTTTGAAGTAATCCTGATGAGACTTTGCGTCACCTAAGTTACTTTGTGCCAGCTAGATGTCTTCATATGGTGGGTGTAGCCGCGAGAGGGATAGCTGCGGACCACCCAGTAGTCCGCGCGCCTGTCGCGTGCGCCGATCGATTACCACAGTTCTCATAGGCGCACACGACGCAGCGCAGGCTTCTGAGGTGCCCGGTGGTTACCCCAACAATACCCACCGTAGCCCACAGTAGATCTTAGAACGTCAATAGTAGGATTCGTTTTCAGCGCCCTCAATAACCTCTACATACATGCTTTGAGCCAAATCCGACAAACATTTTCAAAGCCTCAAAAATTGTCTGATGTACCCTTACTTGGCTGCGGAGCCTTGCAAGCGTCTGTACCTTTTTTCAACGTAATCCTAGGCAGCTAATGAGTTTATATTCGAATTCTGCGTTCAAAATTGTTCTTCTATCCTCCGGTTCGCAACCGAATTTACTCTGTTCTTTCGCGCGCTTGAGCGGAGCGAGAGTAGAGACAGTGACAAAGTCTCCAACTTCTCCTGTCTTGCAACCTCGGCATAGCTGATTTATCCTGTCTTTATACTTCTGTATGTCTTCGAGGTTTTAGGTGGTACGCTTTATTTTCGGGCCTTACGTTTCGACACAGTCGTCGTCATCAGAGGCCTAAATGTGGTGAAGGTTCAACCTGTGTTCTACACCACCAAACACCTCCACCGCTCTAGCGTTTTCGACGTTCTGCTCAGAGCACAACGCGAAAACGCATACTTTGACGTAGAAAACTCACGCGTCAAACCAGCAAATAGCAGCGCGTGGCCTGCTTCGAACGAAACCAGTAGAGCGAATGAGTCATACAGCGCAGAACGTCGTTATTAGAGAGGAATTGACTCATCACGCAACCCACTGATCATATTAGAGGTCGCAACGGGGTATGAACGGCAAAAAGTCACTTGTTACAGATGGACTCTCGAGAGGGCTGTTCATGCGTGGATTTCTCGAAAATATCCAGGCTTCTAACGCTTTCGAGCTGTGATGTCCACCTCCACTACTAGAATGGTGCAAGTGACGTCAAAATCTTCGCCGTTATGACCTTCAACTCCATGTCTTCCTAGAGGTGTGGCTACGATGCTGCGTCTTTTGCTAGCTAGGTGTTCTTCCATCCTTCCAGTTTCTCCTGTATAGATAGCGTTGCATGGCCGGCATTCGATATTATAGATTACACCTGTTTTTGCACAGTCTCCTCTGCCATTCGGGCTAACAACACAACTCTCTGACATGCAATCAGTATCATACAGTCTATTCCGAACTGATTGCCATTTGATGTTATTGTTTGGTATGCTCACCAGTACAACCTCGTCATCGAGCTGTGCTCTCACGATGCTGCGTTTGATAGCCGTGCACACTTGATCAGAAATGAAAGGTATGCACAAGGGTATTTTGTTTTGACGCAAAACGTGTTCTCGCGTATTTGCCTCACCTCTGTACCGATGAGGAAACGAGGTGTAGCCATTGCTACGCGCTATTCTAATAGCCAGCTCTTTGAATTCCAGACGCTCGTTCTCGCCTGTGCGCATACCCGTGGCTGTACGGAACATATTTCGTAGGACTGCGCGTTTCGTTGTCGTGAGATGAGCTGACAATGAATGGATGAAGATGTTCTTGCAGCTCGGCTTCCGATACCACTTTACACGGACTTCTTCTAACATGCTCACTTGTGTATTCATGTACGCCAGCCAGCAATTTGATGTTGTTTCCCAAGTGAGCCTGATATACTGTGACTGTCCACTAAGTATTCGAAAGCACTCGTCCATTTCGGACTGTGTGGCGGTTATAACACAACAGTCATCGATGTATCTGCAGTACATCAGAGGAGATCCAGCCATTACTGGTTCCTCAATCCTGCTCATGAAGCATACTGCAAGGACGGGTGCAAGCCGTTGTCCGATGGCTAACCCTCGTATTTGTGAGTAGTAAGCACCTGACCATCTGAAGATGTTGCAAGACAAACAAAAAAAGTGTTTACGTTTCGAACGTGTCTATCAAGGATTTCGGACAATGCTTGCAGGGCGTGATCGTTTTAGACATTGGAATAGAGCGACGCAACATAAAAAGACTCGATTGCAGATCTGCGCTCCCTGCCACTGATTTAAAAACTAGGAATTTCAACAATCCTCACATAGGCGTGAAGCATTCACCACATTCCCTTGGAGGGGTAGGAAAAATGGTAGGAATCCCTGTTTGACGGAACATTCGACGTAGGCTGCGAAGATTTTATTCTACCCCACCCCCAGTACGCCCGTGCTTTAACACCAGAAGCAAATCCTGTAGGGGCTGAACTAGTGCCCAAACCTAGACAATAATAAGAAATCCGGAGTTCTTGCACAAGCATCAGAAACATGCTAATAAATTCCCATGTTTCCTGCAGCCTTCGTACGAAAAATTTTCCTGACCCTTAATTCTTATTACATAAGGGAATCTTGGGTCCGTCACGAGATTTACTGTCGTGGATCCGTTTTACGAGCATTTCCTCTGAAATTGAATTGCTGCTCCAATTTCTCAGAATCAGTAAACCTGTTAGCGACCAATATTCAGAATGTGTATTTTGATCAACTGAAAAACTTTGTGCGAATACGCATATTGGGTGAGAAGCTTATGAAAAAATATCCAAATACTTTGAAAAATCAGTATGACACGGGTGCTCCGAAATGGAGAAAGTTCACCACAAAACGTCTGGTTTGTTGGAGGATGAGCGAGAATATTGCTTAGAGGAGGAGCAAACAGGAAAATACAGGAAGCAATCAAGACCGTGCAAAAAAAATGAAGGATCAGCTGATGGTGATGATGCCCTAATTTCGGGCGGACGACGCTCCTGCTAACAAGTGAACGTGACAGCCCGTCCGGCTACGCCTCCAGGCCCCATACAAAAAACAACTCATAATTTCTTTGTAAGAATCGAGTTTTTCCGAGGTTTCTTCGTTGGTTTCCAATAGTAGCTGCTCCAAACCTTCGATTCATGTCATAAAATCGATAGCGTTTTTGAGCGTGTATGCAGCCTTTAGCAGCGATTCGCCATGAATTGTTGATGGTGACCTCCTCCAGATGGGTAGCATTGGGATCTTGTTTACCAACTTTTCTTTTTTCCAAGAGCGCAGTCGCGAGGCTGTTCGGCCTTGGAATAGGTGCTGTTCCGGATTGGCGCAAAATTTCCGCACACTCGAGTAGGCCTTTGGCTAGATTTTTGTAGTCTACCGTTAGTTCTTCGTGAAGATTTCATGCGAGAAGGACTTAGCGGACTTCAATATCTCAGCCTTAGAGATGGGGAACCGAACGAGTGCCGGCCTATGAGTATCACGTTTTGAAAATCTTCTTATTGAGAGAAATTTTTGCACGTATAAGCCGATGATCCGTGCCGGTTTCGAATGAAGGCAGCACTGACACGTCAAACAAGCTCCAGCGTCTGGTAATCAAGATGTGATCGATCTCCGGCCTTGGCTGCTCTCCCAAGTCCATCGTCGATTTGATGGCTTGGATGGCTTTTCAAACATGGAGTTTCCGTGAAAGAGGCGGCACACCGACAGGAAGTCTAGCAGTCAATCTCGATTCTCATTTCAAAAAGCGACTCCATGCGGTCCTAACCTCTAATCGCAGCCGTTGTTGCTCGTGCCGACGATAGCATTGAAGTCACCAACAATTAGCTTATAGTAGCTTCTCTCCTCATGTAAAGCCTTTTCCATAAGCTAATAGAACTCTACGTTCTTTTTGCGCAGCGCTAGAGGTTGGAGCGTATCCATTGATAATAGACACAATTCCTTGCTCTTCGGTTCTCGAACGCAAAACCCCGAGGCGTGGACTGATGATTTTATGAGAGTCTACCAAGTAGTAAACCGTCGAATTACTGAGGAATCCAGCGCCGTCGACGTTCCTGTTGTCCACCTCGGCTCCGATGACGACAAGCTCGCAGTGGTAAGTCTTTCTGAGCGTTTCCGGTCTGCCTTTTGTTTCCTGCAAAGCGATAACATTGTACTTGATCTGACGGCTTCTAAGAATGAGAGTTCGAAGAACGGTTTCCGATGCAATTGTACGGCAGCTGTATGTACAGATGTAAAGGCAAAGTTGATGTCGTGGGGTGTGGGGGTTTCCAAATTTCAGCATCCGATGACGTCCTATTGCTCCGAGATTAGATGGCCCCTCACCGGTAGAGGCTTCCTCCGACGCCATAGTGGAGCGTATCCTGTGCGCGGAGCACTGGGGCGGAAATTTAGTTGTCGGAGCGTTTATTTTCGGTCTGGTTACTCTCGCTTGTTCCCCGCTAAGGATGCAAGGGTAGCCGCCCGTACACAGAAACTTTGCATACTGCATGAAAGGTTTGCACCGTTGGCCACCAACAAGTGGTGTTCACTTTATCACCGTGATGGTGATGGTGGGTGCATGAAAGAAGGTCAAAGCAGGTGGCGAAGCAGAATTGAGTAGTCGGTGGAAGAGAATGGACGTCTGAGAAGAAGAAATTTTTTGATTTGAAGGAAAAAATTGTGTCTGGAGCGTACTAAGGATTTCTGAAGTTGTCCAATGCTGAAACTTCCTCCTCATAGCTTTTTACTGATTCTGCTCGTAAATTTTGAAGACGCTAAACGAAAACGCTTCATTGTTTTATCGAATATTACAGACTCCTCTGCTTCCACTGCGCCTGACAAAATATCTGAATAACCAGATACCACTCTGTTGTTGTTGCTGCGACGCGATGATTCCAACGTTTATCTCAAACTTGGATAATAAACCGAATCAATTATAACAACATAACAATATAATGATACGATACAGCAAAAACATACACAATACGACAAGAAACGAATGATAAGGATGAGAAATGCTTCATGCATGAGAATAATCATGCACCAACATCGCCATGCACCGAACCAGGCTCTGATGGATCATCCTTCTTCCGCTGTCTTTTATGCATCTTGTTATCGCTATCTATCTCTGCGCCATACCTTCAATACAAAACAAAGTGGGGTATGTTGTGAGAGCAAGAAGCTGAGATAAATCTCAGATCGTATAGATGATAACAGATATGAAGAGAATACATTTTGCCTAAAATTTGTTCTTTAATCACGATATTCGTGATACTGCCCGCCTCGATGTGATGGCCCACCGTACTGCTCCTTTAGATCGGTGAGTTCCTTTGGGAGCGTATAAGGATGTAAGGAATCAAGCACTGTTTGTTGTCATAAATGCACCAACATCTCTTCAAAGCATTTTCTACTAATGTCTTCTGACATGCTTGAAACGGACGGCGTTGAAGGTTATGCGACCAACACAAAATGCTATTCGAACGACCATTTTAGTTGCGCATGCAGTGATTCCAATGACAGCTTTGAAGCACATACAAACAACGATCCTACATCCAGACAGTATGTACTGATGGCTGATCAAAAGTGCTACTGCGACTACAATAACCGCTATCATGACAGTTTTATGCCAGTGCATGCAAATTCCGATGATGTGTCGGACGTCTGGCCACTGGAATTCTGATGTGGTGTTGTGTTGCTGACTGAGCGCGTGCCATAAGCCTTCGTGAGCGCTGTGGATGTACTTTAGGACTCCAAAGATTTCAAATTCTGTTGGCTCTTTTGAAAGGATTGATCTTGAGGGCCGATCCTTTTTCTGAGTTGCAGAAAACTTGGTCTCCCGAAGCGTTACAGTTCCGCAACTGATGAGAAAAGATGTTGACAGTTTGGCACGCGTCAATCCCACAAAGAATAAATGATCATTAGCTCTAAATCTTCGAGAATCTTTCTAGGTTGTCTTCTTAGACGCCGTGAGCACTGGACTGATCCTCCCGCGCACTCGACGATTGCGTAGCCCAGCAAGTAGAGGAGTTCACAGAAACCTTCGAAAAGGAGTTTGAATGGTTTGTCCATTGTGACCGGCACGTAGCATATGGCGTAGCATAGAGCGATAACTAAGTACAGCAGTGTGCCCAACACGGCTATGGCCGAGAGGGGCCAGCATTCTGGATTGGGTGTGTTTGCCGAACATATCATGCAGTCGATTGCAGAGCGGAACGGCTGAGCAGGACAAATCTTCAGGATCGTCGTATAGCTTTCCTCAAAGCGGAGTTTCCATTTTGCTTCGAACTCGAATAAAAGCCCTCTAGTAGGTATGTTGAGAAGTTTTTTGATCGTGTGGAGCGTTCCGTAATGCAGTGGCTGTTGACGCACAAATCATAGGCGTTTGATGAGAGTGCGCTCAAGAGTACACCTTTCCTACACTGAATGGCGTGAGGATGTGAGTAATTGAAACTCTGGTCCATCTGCGACGCAGAGATCTGCGCCATCAGAGATTGGACGGTGAGAACCATCAGGGCTAGTTTCAAAAGAAGAGTGTATGTCCATTGACGTGAATTCATCACTCCTTTAGTTGTTACGTTGTAAACAGTCGATTCACCAGAAGTCTCTGTTCGTCTCGAGCCTAAGCTGTACCGTTTTGTTGCCGTAGTGTCCTCGTTTTTTGGTTGATCGACATCAATTTCTTCTTCTCTAGGCTTCCTACTGGTGTTGTCCCTTGATTCATCAACTTTTTCCAAGATGTTCTTCTTCAGTTGGTCTTGGAAGACCTCATCGTATTGTCGAAGGATGTCGGGTCGACTTTTGTATGCACGTAGTACACCTTCAAGGCGTCGTCGGGCTAGGATTCTGTTATCCGGTAGAAAATCATGCTTCTCTTTGAAGGGAAGTCTCACAAAATAGCCTTTCTGTCTCTTCTCGATGGTCTCATTAAATTTTTCCATGACTTTCGCGTTGATTGTTCCTTTCTCTTCCTTTTCGGGACCAGTGAAATATGTTCCATTATCAGATGATACGGCGTCCATTGACCAGTGCTCCTCCCACGGATTTGTGTCATCGTTTGTGAATAACGAATACACGGAACCTTCCGACTCACAGCACCAGTCTTCTTCCAAAGTCTTCCTGCCGGAGACCATATATCCCATCTGGGTTGGAATTAGGTGAAGTCCTGAGGGTAGAGTGTAAGGTGGAGTCTCGAAGTCTATGATTTCCCAAAACTGGTCACACCCTAGGATTACTTGAGGAGGTTGCGTTTTCGCCTTGCGCGGGCCACTCAAGTCAATCCGTTTCTGTCAAATGAATTCTAGATCTTCCTCATCTAGCGCTCCTTGTACTTGACTTTGTGTAAGCACTTTATGTGTATAAAGTCGCAATTTATGTTCCTTGCCTTTGGCGTCCCAGATCTTCAGTTTGGTCTTGGTACATCTGATAGCCTTGGGTTTAAACAGATTTATAACTTGCCATGGGCACAAAATTCTCCCAAGAATGCCGCCGCCAAGCCGAAGGCAACATCTGCGGAGCCGTCCAAGAAGATCATTTTGGAGAAGGCGGCGACGAAGCTAAAGACGCTAAGGAAGACCCATAAGGCCTAGTTCTCCCCGTATGGCTTGAGCCGCTGTTGGGCCGATTAATATTGCTCAGCCAGAGGGATGCGAGCGCGGATGGGGGAAGGGGTGGTGTGCCTTCCTTTTCGTCAGAATTTTTGTGATTTATTTTTGTTAGAAGTTTTCTCCATCAGAACATTTCCCTACATTTTTATTTTGTGGCCTAAAATCTCTACGGTCTCCCTTCCCCCCCTCAAAAAAAATTTTTAGATTTTGGGAGATTCTGACGTCCACCCCGTTGTCCAGCCGACCGGCCCCACCCTACGGCTTAGCGAGATAGAATCTACCCGACGCAACAGTTCCAAAACATCTGCTTCAGGGAACCGGCACCGACACCCCGCATCAGCGAAATGCGCAAGGAAGAATTTATTATTCTTTCGCTATCACCAGGTGTGTACTACTCAGAGATGTACTTGGGGACCATGGCCTGCTTCGAAGCTCTTTTGCGATCGCCGGGGTAGGTAGCTCCGACTCAGCAAGATAGAATCCACCCGACGAGACAGTTTCAAAGCATCTGCTTCAGGAGACCGGCACCGACACTCCCCATCAGCGATATGCGCAGAGAGGAATTTATGATTCTTTCATCACCACCAGGTGCGTACTGGTAATTGTGATGTACTTAAGGATGGCCTGTTTCAAACCTCTTCGCGATCGCCGGGGTAGATAGCTCCGGCTCAGCAAGACAGAATCTACCCTACGCAACAGTTTCAAAACATCTGCTTCAGGAGACCGGCACCGACACCCCGCATCAGCGAAATGCGCAAGGAGGAATTTTCATTCTTTCGTTATCACCGAGTATGTACTACCCGAGTGATGTACTTGATGATGGCCTGCTGCGAAACTCCTTTGCGATACGCAGGGTATTCTATTTACCAGACTTCACCCATATCTTCATATTTCGAGTGCCAAGACACCACCGTAGCGCTTCTTCTCGCTCATGGGCTTCGCTTGTATTTGTTATGAGATTTAATGCGGTAGTCCGGATAGGTATGGAGCAACCGCAGGAGTCCCGAAAGAGATGGAGCAGCACCGTTGTCATCCTTGGTTGGAGTAGTTGTAGGAGGAGTTCTGTATGCTGGCAGTCACCGCAGATAACGTTACGAGAATCCAGGAGTTGTCCCTGCATACGTACTGATTCCTGAAAATTTTGGCCCGATTGATGTCGACCACTAATTTCACCTGAGAACCAAGAATATTTAAAGAAATCGTGAGATAGAAAGAGATCATTGAAGCAACAATGCCGTTCAAAATGACGTGCTGATGAAATAACAAGGTCTGAAATGAAGCCCAACCACGACGTCGCACAAATGTTTTGAACATGTTCTGATCTTTCTCAACAGGATCAATGTAGAGGTGTACGTGCGAATCTCGAAAACATTGACTTTGACACAATCGTGGGCTACAAGCGACACTAAACCATCTATCAATGGAAGCTGCATACTTGGTGGGCAACTATAAGGTGTAAAAGAAAACCTTCGCAAATAGCTCACGATCTGTTGCCGGAGAATGCCGCGACAATGTCACGATATTCTCGCCTAGTGCTTTCCCACGCGCGTGGAACATAATTTATCTGCATAAATTATCGAGCCGTAATTATCTGAGTATTCGATGAGATGTATTTTTTCTATAGTCAAATCCAAGTAGGGGAAAATTCGTTAATGAAGAAATGAAACATACAAAAAAGAAACTTCCTCGCGCGCACTAAAAAGGCAATCACGGCAAAGAACAGGAAGAAATGGTATGTTTGAGAATTGTATATGCAAGATGTGACCACAGAACTGGGTAAATTTATTACCCTACTTTCAAAGGACGAGAGATTCATTCGTATTTCGAATGGTGTGAAGCTCCCTAGCTCACGCTCAGAAGATTCCGGGCGGAGCAAGCAGCCGGAGGGGGTCGGTCATGGCAACCACACAATAGTGGTTGAAAGATTTTGACATGATAAGCCCGATAAACCACTTCGACCATCTGAAATGAGGAGCTAGACTATATGCAAAAAAATGCATGGTATGCGTTATTTAAATAGGAAGCCGCTAAAGTCATTGATGGTAAGACCCTACGTTTTTCACTACCATCGCGTCGTGATCGTCGTTTAAGGATCCTAAGCGCTTTCCGCGCTACTCTCTTGAGCCAGCTGCTCAATCACCATCTCCGTCATTTTCCTTCAGAATTTCCACTCTCTCCGGCATCGTTGAAGCTGCTTACCATTCTCAGGCCGAATAGGCCTTCCAAAGAAAATAAATACAGTTCTGAAATGCGAAGTGGGAAAAGCTTCCAGAATGGGGAAATTGTATACCTCTCCAGATGACATGTGGTGAAAAAGAGAGTTCATCGAAAAAGGTAGTGAGGTCGCGGTAAAGTGAGGATCTCATTTATATACAGCTCCAATCAAAGAAAGGAGCATAGATATGAGTTCATGAAAATTACAAAAAAATACAATATCCACCCCTCAGGAACTTGAGAAAATCAGCAAAAATTTTTTTCGCTGATTTGCAAAGCTCGAGGAGCGAAGATGTGTACCAAGAACAGTGAAGCAGTGTTGTCCAGAGAACTCACACCCGTCCCTATTCTCACCCACCTAAACCTTTGCAACAAGCCAGGGTCGGAAATAGAGAGATTCCAGGTCCCAGAAAAAGAGAGGCTGTGCCAGCGATGGTACCAAAAACACTGGGTCCTATCATCACTGGCTTTACAGAAGCCATGACGCTGCTACTCAGACAGTAACACCACGCTCGGATCGCGGGCGCATGGCGGAGCCAAACAACACCTACCCCGCGATCTTACCTACCATCGTCCCAAGATGAGCCCGACACGGAGACAATGCTTTAATGCTGCCCGCGATCCGACCGACGAACTCCGTATCGGCCCGCGATCCGACCAAAACTTCAATGCCTGCCCTCGGTCCGACCGGCTCCTTTACATCCTCCCCCCATTAGGTCGGCCGAGTCGTTTTGCCTGCAGCCATTCGCGCGCCGTGCTCCCACGATCCGCGCCGGAGAACCTTTCAGCGGCGTCGGTCCGACCGGTGTTATTATCTGGGGCAGCATGCATGAATGCTGCGATGAAGGTCAGGGAGCCGCTCCGCATCCTATGCGCGCAGCGTGGAGCCACGGGACGGCCCCGAAGTGGATGGCGTATATTATAAAGCCTCTGATGCGGTAAGGACTCGGCGTTTTCCAACTACCGGCGTCCAGTGTAATCGTGATCAGGACCCGGACATGCTCCTGTCCCTTCGCCCTTTAGATCGGCAATTCCACTCACTATTCATCATCATATCGATCAGCTTTTCTTACCTCTCCATCAACATTGAAGCAGGAGGTTCCAAGCAAGTCGTTCAGAGAATAGAAATAACATTTTAAACTAATCTAAAAGAGTTTAACCAATACAGTACTCCTTGAAGAGGATTCACTTATTTCACTCTTTCTAAAATGCAGTCGTGACTACGGCGCTCGTCGGTTTTTCTATGAGTACGAGTTTAGGATATTTCAGGATTCAATCTTTTTTGAATGAGGCATTTTCTCATTTTCCCGTAAATGCTAACCTTTCCTGAATTCGGAGTCCAGAGTTTTCTTTTTCGAATAAGTGAAACCGAGAAGTAGCAGCACATGAATAAACTGAATAAGGCATTTGAATCACACCTGAACAGTGTGATTCATACCGATGCGCTGTACTTTGGAATGCTTGCAGTTGATTTTAGGAAGGATTTTTAGAACGCCTTATGAGTAGAGCAGGCGCGGAAAAAACTCCCTAGGAATTTCCTTGCTGCTGAGAATGCCACAAAAACACAAACAATCAAAATGGTTAGTAGTGAGGTTTTCATTCATGGCTCCACCCAAGGAAAAATCAGCGAAGTAGTTCCTTGTACTGTGCTTCTCTGGGCCAAATTCCGGTCCGCCATTGCGTCTTGGCACGCTTTGCGGCCGCACGCGCTCGAGTCTAACTATTTACTGTTGATCAGACCGAAATGAAAGTTTAACGATTGCGATGAGTGATAGAGATACGTGATAGATGCTCACTACAATGAAGGTCGATCACGAATTCTAGTCGGAAGAGGGGCAACGGAAGAGCATGTTCGTCTTCGTGAGACGTTCAGCCGTGGCTTCCTCTGAGGCTTCTCTAATGGCGAAATAGTCTGCTTTCCACTCAATCCATCAATTTTCGCATTTCCGTGCACAGCGGTACCGTGCAACTCTGTTGGTGGCGATACTTTAGGTGAGTAGAACAGAGCAGTCAACCCCCAGCACTGAGGGCATGCAGGGCGTTTGGAGCAGGTCTGCACGGTGATCAAGCGACCGCTTTGCAATGCGGCATTCCGGCGTGCAGTCCACCGTCTTTCACGCAGTGGCATGAACAGCGGCATTATTTCACGCTGTGGGTCCAAGTCGTCCGTGTCTGATGTAACTCCGCGGCTGTTGCAAAGCTGAGGACCGATGGAGCTCGCAGTTCATACACGCTAATGGTGGAATATTTCCACGGCCTCCTCAACGAGCTGAACTGCCAACGTTCCTCTAGTATTATGATTATGTCTAGGAAGGTTTCTCCTGCATTCATGAGAGTACTCGCGATCAGCGGATCTAGATCGTTTGTCCCTTGGAAGGGTTCTTCAGCGAGCTGAATTCAGAGGAAGCTCTCTCGTACTCTCCACGTCTGGTTTTCTTCTAACCTGGGCATGATCTTTGCACAGTAAATTTCTCAATTCTGCCAACCAGGTTTGTTAGGTGGTCACGCTTTATTGGTCAACGTTTCGGCACAGCGCCGTTTTCAGAGACCTGAAAGTGGAAAACACGTTACGCAACCTACACGGTCAAGCGCATCTTCGCCCTAAGGCGGTATCGACTCGCGCAAAACACTGCAGAGAGGCAACACCTCCTGCACCAAAACCCACCAGGAGCGCTTCCACCAAGACCAGCACACACTGCGGTTGTAGTTTAGTGCAAGTGAACCACCACTGGCAAGCAGTGATTCCAGCCCTGCGAGAAAAGGCAAGAGACGGAAGAGCCTTCTAACACCGCTTGGGAAGCATAGGGTCGAAAAGCACAGTAACAATGATTTTGAAGTCAAGTGCACGATACTTGCACGCGAGAACGGTTATTGGTGCTAGGAGAGGCCCTAGAGCCTTTATTTATACAAGCAGGGCCTTCCGAAGCTTAACAATGTCCGTAATGGGTGTCTCACCGTAACCGAGTGAATTCCTACCATTTATCCCGCTGTGTGGGTTGTGATGTTGAGCTTCGGATAGTTTTCTCGCAGGGCTGGAATCACTGCTTGCCAGTGGTGGTTCACTTGCACTAAACTAACCACAGTGTGTCTTGTCTGTGGAAGCGCTCTTCCTGGTGGGTGGTGTTGCCTGCTGCAGTGTTTTGCGCAGTCAGCTCTACAGCTATGGAGAGCTGAATCGCTGTTGTGTGCAGGCCGGCGATGTTTTCCACTTTCAGTCTCCGATGTAACTGTCTGAACATTGACCAATAAGCTTGTGAACCCTAACAAACCTGATTATTTGAAATTGCAATGCAAATCTTAAGTGAATAGAAAAGAAAACCAGACGTGGAAACTCTCAGAAGCATACCGCCACAACATTTTCGTCTGGTTCGCGAAGCGTATTGCTTCGTCAGAAAGTCGTCACTATCCGTCAATCTCTTCGATTCCTACAACGATGCAAGACTACAGGAGTACTGCCAAGGTTCATCACAGACAGAAAGTTGGGATCAATATGCAATCTGGCTGAAAGTCATCCCATGAGTAACATCTATGTATCGAAGGAATTCTGGGTGTCGCTATTAAGCCAGAAGCAATATATATTGTATTCCACATTATTGAGATGTAATGCGAAGAGAGGAATCTTGTCGCCGTATTCATAATCTGTTAGCAGTTGGAGGAGGATTGAACGTGAGTCACCAAAGAAGCTCACATTTGCGATTCTATACGGTCTAGGAGCAAAATCTGTTCTATGTGCCAAGTACGACAACCTCAAAGAACGCACAGGGGAGTTGCGGCTCTATCATCGAGAGCTAACTTACCAGCGTACCACCAGTCACAGCTTTAGCAACGAGTAGAAAGATTCAATAAATGATCCATATCAAGCGAAGTCACTGTTATTGGGGACCCAAGTGTGCACTTATCAGACAATGCTTCGGGATTCCTAAGCCTAGGGCCTTCCTTTTTTCTATGTCACAAAACATCGGTCCTTCTATATATATCGCATAAGGTAGTTGGAGGGCTACACATAAATTGCGAGACCAACTGAGAATAAAGGTATCACAAAGAAATCGAGGACGTATGGTTGATAATGCTGTGCTACCAGCTCTGACTTGCCTATCCCTTTTCCGCGATCGTTCTATAAGGAACCTGATGCGTGTCCAGAAAAAGCAGATATCAAGTTTAGAATGTTGTTATCAACAGGGAGTTCATTGGTGTATTCAACAGGCACAAGGAGATGAGAAATCCGAGATTTGGACTAGTTCACAATGAGGAAGGATTCAGAGAAGTTTGCGGTCTAATTGCCAGAAGAGAAATTCGCCTCTCGGTGGAAGGTGACAAAGGAGGCGAATTTGTGGTTGCCCATTATCTCTGGACCAAGAAATTGCCGAGCTTCACCCCTCAATGCCCGACACCTCTGTTTACACACGTACAACGGAAAGAAGATTTGTGTCCCAATGCCACTTAGACTCAACATCGTCTGGACGAAGTAGGAAAGATCAGCTGGCCCCTAAGCGAACGGCTCCTCAGAAGGTTAAAGCTAGATACTCCAATCTGTCCAGTGTTTTACAGTCTTATAGAAAACACACAAAACTCGATCCGGAGAACATGCACAGATTTGGTCGCAGAAAGCAATTATAAAATCAGACCTATAATATAAGCTGCGTGGGAGGACCGACGGATCGTATTTCGTGGTTCTTAAACAAAATCGTTGGACAACTTCTTAATCATGTAGCCCTCGCCCTTATCGAACACTAACCAGTTTTTGGAACGATTGCACGCGTGTACCATTGGACAACGCACTGCGTAGTAGAGAGAGTCATTCGATGTCGCTGCGCTCTATACGAGCACGTAAACAACAACGAAGCACTCAGGCATTATCCGAAATGCTGGATCCAACACAGAACAATTGTTACATTTGGACTGAGAAGAAATGCACATCATGACTTTGTTGAAGGAGTGCCTAAATTGTAACACTTTCAAATGGAACGGCAACTATTACTCACAAGTGAGAGGGCTTGCTATGGGCCAACGCTTAGCGCCGGCCCTTGCCATTTGCTTCATGAGCAAATAGAGGCAGCCGATACTTGAGCGCTTACCTAATCTGTACTGTCGATACACAGACTGACTGCTGTGTGATTACATCAACACAAGAAGAGATGGACAACGTCGTTCTGTATCCTGAACGAACAATCACGAATACATAAGGTTTACGCGAGAAGTGCCACAAGATGGTTAGCTGCACTTCTTGGACACACAAATCAAAGTTTTCCAATGGTACATATAGCGTGAAGTGGTTTCCGGAAAAAGAGTTCAAAGAACATTTTACTTCACGCAGAAATCCGCCCACCCTCAAGCCATGAAGCGAGCAATTGGTAGGAAACATGTTCGAACCGCTATTGGGATGTGCACAGGTAAACGTAGAGCGAAGAGAATCCCGTTCAATGGCGAAAGAAGTAGCCAGTTCAAATGGTTATGTAAGCAGAACATCGCTCTGGAGGCAGACGCATACGATCCAACTCATGCGTTTGAAGATAAACTGCTACTTCAACTACCGTTCATCTCAGATGAGATCTGCTCCTGAACTTCGTCGATGTTTGGTACGCGCTGACCTGAATGACGACGTAGTCCTTATCAGTATTCCAGGAGACAACATAAAGCACCGATTGGTGCGTAATAGGCTCTACGACCGGTCTTGTGCAATGCTGAGTTGCATAGCCTGTCCAGTTCGGTAAGGTCGGTGACTGTCTGCAGACTGGCGTTGTGTACCAGCTTCAATGCTCCCATTTTATTGCAGAAATCTACATCGGAGAGACAGGAAGACAGCTAAACGTTCGCCTAAAGAACGCCTTATCAGGCAAAAAGAGACGGAAGAGCCTTCTAACACCGCTTGGGAAGCATAAGGGTCGAAAAGCACAGTAACAATGATTTTAGAAGTCAAGTGCACGATACTTGCACGCGAAACGGACATTGTTGGTGCTAGGAAGGCCCTAGAAGCCTTGTTATACAAAAGCAGAACCCGAAGCTTAACAAGCCGTAATGAGTGTCTCCACCGTAACCAGTGAATTCCTACCATTTATCCCGCTGTGTGGGTTTGTGATGTTGAGCTTCCGGATATGGATTTTCTCTGCAGGGCTGGAATCACTGCTTGCCAGTGATGGTTCACTTGCACTAAACTACAACCGCAATTATTGTGCTGGTCTTGAGTGGAAAGCGCTCCTGGTGGGTTTTTGGTGCAGGAGGTGTTGCCTCTCTGCGGAGTGTTTTGCGCGAGTCGATACCGCCTTAGGGCGAAGATGCGCTTGACCGTGTAGGATTGCGTAACGTGTTTTCCACTTTCAGGTCTCTGAAAACGGCGCTGTGCCGAAACGTTGACCAATAAAGCGTGACCACCTAACAAACCTGGTTGGCAGAATTGAGAAATTTACTGTGCTCTCTCGTACTTTTTTCAAAGCAGAAAACATACTGTTCTTCAGGAGTGCATCGTCATCAAAACGTGCTAACGTCTCCACTCTATATATCCATAAGTGTCTTTTAAAGACAGCGTTCACGATCGAAATCGTTTTTCTGTTTTCCGCCTATCTTGAAAACGGCTCCATTCTGATTC
>JAPDOI010001761.1:0-144637 GCA_029168955.1 Aplectana chamaeleonis
TTCCCGGATATTGGTTCAATCCAGATACTGCGTTTTTTCAAAATTTCGGATAATGGATATCCGGTCGGATATTTTCGGAACAAAGTTGAGGAGCGAAACGGTGAAAAGCAAACCAGGCACTCAAGAGAAACCTTTGAAAACATCCATAGGTGAGCAAGCATTAGTCCTTCATTGCATTCGCAACATGTTCTATACAGAACATCAATCTTCAGAAATGCATATTAATAAAAATATGAAAACAAATCTTCAATTACTCTGTCGTCTTTGGGAGGCACAGTATTATCGATAGACATGTTTGTCAGAACAACTAGCTATTAAAAAGTATGCAAAACAACTATACAAAAAACTTGTACACTGAATACCTACCCATTTGGTCATCTCACTTGGCCATGCCCATTATTCCGCGCCGCAACGATTTTCGATTTCGGAAGGAGGAGGAAATCCCTGTGTTAATGTACTAAATGTAACTGGGCTGGGTTAACTGGGTTATTAACGTGTAATGTAGTAATGGATAAAAAATAGAAGGCGGTGCGAGAAAATGGGCGTGGCCGAATTTAACCTAATTTATTCGATTTTATCCAAATTATCTGAAGTTTTACTAATTTTGTTTTATCCGATTTAATCAGAATTTTATCCGAATTTTTGACCCTTCGGAAAATGGTTCGATTCAGATAATGCCGATTTTGAATTTCCCGGATATTGGTTCCATTCTGATATCCGCTCTGGTATTCGAAAAGGAGTGGTTCGGATACTAATTATAGTACCTGGTTACTGAAAAAGATGTTGGAAATGCCAGCTACTTCATCTGGACACCTTGTTCTTATTTGCGTGTAATCAATGCAGAATTTTTTAGCCGCAGGCAAACATAATTGATGCCTTCTTTCTACTATCTAATTAGCTTTTTTTCTTAATTCTTCATGTGCGCAACGTTCAATAAATTTCATGCTGAATAAGGAGCTCATAAAATTTTAAATAAAGGTGTCTGAATGGAATTGAAAATGGGGAAACTGCGGGCGAATTATGCTGATCATCGAGGAGGAAAATCGTCATATTAGAGGGGGCGTACGCTGTAGAAAACCATATGTAGGTGTTTTCATATTCTGTATAAGCTTGGCCCCTTTAGTGAAAAGAAAATGTCGGACAGAGTCCTAAAAATCTTTATTTGTAAAAGAAAAACCAGTTTAAATACACTGTAAAAAATGACTTGAAGATTCGCTCCAAAATCGTTTTCCGAAGTTTTGCTGCATGTGGAGTTTGGGCCGTAGTTGTTTTAAAGTTGTTTGACAGTCCATCAACATTCTATGTGAAAGTGGTAGAAGATGGACCAGAAGTACTAGATGATCGACCCCATTGCAATTTTCACCTGCCGTAGGTTTTCAAGCAGTGTTCACGATAAATCTCATATTCGAGTTCGACTCAAAAATGGGGTTGTTCGGTCGTGAGCTATCAATAGTATGAATAAACAGCGGAGAGAAAGCGCTCCAGAATAAGCTAAAATAGCTGTTTTGTAACGTTGTGGGCGTGGACGAGCTTACGGGCCCTGCTAGTTTCCGCTAGTGGGCGCTATTGGCGAATCGAACGGGCGGCTGAACGTGGCGGAGTTAACCTTGGCAATTTGCCATAGAAAACCGCGGCGCCACAAAAAAACGTTCGCCAGAGAACGGGGCGGGCGGAGCTAAGAGCAAGCTGCACTGGGCTAACGAAGTCGTTTTTGCCGTCGTTTTATCCATTTCTGGCCCGTTTTTCGCTGCCTTTTTCAAATCCTATCCCCTCTAGCATCTGCCAGCGTAGTATTTCACGCTAAAAACTTAAAAAGCGAAATTCATCGTGAACTTTGCTTTTAGAAGCTGAAACCGAAGGCCTCGGCTGATATACTGAGCTAGAGTCAGCTTGTGCGCTAGATTGAAAACGTCGCGACGCATCCGCGCGCGCACGAGGAAAAGGGGCCGTCCTTATCAAAGCTCTGTTCATACAGTCAGCGCAGATCGCACTGATATATTGCGTTCCCTGGTGTGCGGTAGGCCAAGCTCGGTGCCTGCAAGTTATATCACGTGGCACCTAGTTTACACTAACCGTCGATAGGAACCGCCAAGTATTAGCACGATCCGAGCCAGGGCTGGGCACACGTCCCGGCATACCGATTCCTGAATATCCACCCCCTTAGCTCGGTATTTTTTAGGCACCCCCCCCCATGGGAAATCGAAATCGGCTGTTTTCCGAATAGTTGGACAGCCATGATCTTGACTTCCTGATTTTGACCAACAAGAATTTAAAAAAAGCAATGAATATAGAAAATTCCGAAAATGTCAACAAAAAAAAAGGTAGTGTAATTTTTGAACTTCAAAAACAATCCCATGAGAAAATTTGTTAGTAAGACGGTAAGTTATGACGAGAAAAATAAAAAGCAATTTTCATTACAAAACAATTGAACAATTACAAAACAACAAAACTACTACTATTGCGATAATTAATGTTTCCTGTCGAATGTTTTCATAAACCTAGGAAAGATTAGTTAATGTGTTGGTTGTTCTGATGTGGAAATCAGAACTATTTTTTTGTGTTGTGAAACAATGTTAGGATTCATGTGATGCGTAGGGAGTGGAAAACAAGAGTTTTACCCTCCTAGAATACCCGCGGGGTGTGTATACAAGTCTGTTGGTACCTGCTCGTTGGTGCCTGCTTCTACTGAACCCAGCAGACGTTTGAGTGTACACGAGGGGAACGTTCGAGCGATATAGCGTGCACAACTATATATCGCGAAAGTATCCCGCACATTGCATAAAGGTGTCGCCGTCCGGCACACTAAGGCCTCTGGTCCACTAACACCTTAGGATCCGTACCACTAGAGTCATGGAGTCTTTGGCCACAAGCCACAATTTCGCCACCTGAACTGTCGATCGCTGTGTCCGAGTGATGTCCGAAAAACTGCGCTATCCAGACTTCTGAGCTATTTCCATGCACCGTTTGCTGCTTTGCGAGAGAAACCCGCCCTCAGGATAGACCCGTCATCAGCGTTGGAGAGTACACCATCTACTGCCCGGTAACGCTGACGATCCGGGAGGAGGGGGTGGGAGGCTGTGCAATAGCTGTAAGGAAGGATTTCCAATGGTATGGTCAAGGAGTTCGGCTCAACGTCGTGTCGGAATGCATTCGTACGACTGCCCGGGATCACAGAGGATTCAATCTGTGGATAGTGAGTACTCATGCGCCCACTGAAACCGCCGAAGACAATTCGAAGGGATGCGTTTCATGAGGAACTCAATACGTTGCTGGCCAGGATACCTTGTCAACATGCTGTTGTCGTGAGGATTGACGCAAATGCGAAGATGGGACTTGATCAGGAATCCGAAGTACTCGGTAAATGGTTCTACCCAGTGGAGCAAACATCGGACAATGGCTACCGCCTTGTCGACTTTTGTGAACGCAGTGGTCTGATTATTGCATCGACATTCAAGAGGAATCATCGCCGCCATCAGCTTACGTGGCAGGGACCAACCCAGCTATCTCCAGAAGAGCAGCGGAAGCGGAAGATGACAACTTTGAAACTACAGCTTGTCTATGTCCTGACGAGGAATAATCCAGTTTCGGACATTCGAAGATCTAGAGCTGTGTGGGATGTCGCATTCGATTCGGATCACCAAATCCTGTTCATGTTGAACTTCACTGCGAGGAGTTCATAGCAAAGAGAGGGAAGCGAGGGCTCAGCCTCTCCAGAAGGATTGACATGACAAGATCTCAGAGATGAAGAGTGCAAGAAGGAATTTCCGACAACGCGTTTCTATTCACATCGGAGTACGGACTAAGAAGAAACTTTGCGACGCGGATTCTTTTGTCAAAAGTGCATCCAGGACGCTTCGAAAGGAGGCACTCCCGGTTGTATTGCAGCCTAAGAAGAAGTTCGCCTACGTCTCAAGAAGAAACAACATCTACCTACAACAGAGTATGTGTGCTCTCCGAACTGCAGGAAGCACTTCGTGGAGGAGAAGCGTCTGAGGAGGAAGTTGGCGTCGGCAGCTTCAAAGTGACCGCGAACGAGGTAGACGTGGAGCTAAGGAGTTCGAGAGGCTTGGGGAGGAGAAGAATCCGAAGAAAGCCCGCACACGTTGCTGCGACAATATGGCCCAGGAAGATGAAGAGATCGTTCTCCTGTCTTGAACACTACCAATGGAGTTGCAGTTGAGTGATGCGACGCTGCCAATATGGAAGGATTACTTCCAGTTCCACTACTGAATCGTCCAGCGCCATCAGTACCTGAGCTCCCGCATGTTCAGAGAGCACATTACGATGTCAGTGAGGAACCGCCGACTGAGTCTGAAGTTTTGGATTGTGTCCGGAAAATGAAGAATGGAAGGCAGGTGGAGATTGACAACATCACTGCTGAAATGCTGAAAGCTCTTCCTCCGTCTGGGATTCGTGAAATGACCAACACCATCCGTGCCATATGGATGAGCGAAAGGATACCCGATTCGTGGAGACATGCGATCATCGTACCTCTTCACAAGAAGCTATCCGTCACGGATCCTAAGAACTACAGAGGAATCTCTCTACTTCGTGTCATGTACAAGGTTTTAGAACGTATCATTCTCGAGCGACTTATCAAACATCGTGAAGGAACGACCAGAGATGAGCAAGCCGGTTTTCGACCTGGAAGATCGACCATCGACCAAGTGTCCGTCGTGAGAAGAGTAATTGAATCGTGGCAGCGGTTTTCGAAGCCATTACAGCTTGCTTTTTTGGACTTTGAAGCCGCGTTCGACTCTCCTCATCGTGATCGATTGCTCAATGCTCTGCGAGCAGATGGAGTCCCGGAAAAGTACAATACCGCTCGTAGGATTTGGTCAGAAGGCGCGCGAGGTCGGGTTTTAGCGTCTTTTTCGTCTTTTTCTTATAACTCACTTCAAAATCAACCCTGAGCAAAACTATGGTGATATTCGTGATCCTGGTGTCAAGGGCTACCAAATGGTATAGCTCTTGTTGGGGTTTTGTTTTGAACTAACGAAGTTTGACAGGCAGGGTATACTGTATATTACCATTTGATATGGAATAAGGGGGCTCGGCGTCCTGTGTCTGCGTCCTCGTGGCTCCCATCACACCGTCTGCAACGCGCTGGCCGTCCTGTGGCCTCGCCGACTCGCGATGCTGCCTCTCCGCGTCGAGATTTTCGGCGGTTCCCCCACCATCATTCCATTTGGTGTGAACGGTTGAAATCTCGAGGGTAAGCGGCAGGGATGGTGCCGCGCGCGGCGAAAGAACAGTTCGACGTTCCCCCTCACAAAATTATCAGCTGTGATCGTGGTAACAACTATGATTACATAGCATTGGGCCCAAATTGTTCAAGTTCCGCCATGCAAATCCTTCAGCATCACCCACCCTATTCTCCAAAAATGTGAGGAGAAAGACTCGTTTTTCATGTTGAGAACTGATGCTATATTTTGACTGTTTAATCATCTGATGTTCCCATCTATTTTAGGCTTCGATAATTAGAATTATTTCTTGTAAGTTTATAACAGTTTTATGTCGCTCGAGCATTTTTGCTTTTATTTGGAGATTCTGTGCTTCATTATAGGTATTTATTGAAGAAAAGTTCATTTAAATTTTCTTCAGGATTCATTCGCTTTCGAACTGGTCCTCTATGAGACCATGAATGCGCTCTTAAGTTTAAAATATTCTCACAAGGCGAAAAGCAGCTGACTGCAGTTGTTTTACTTGCTGTATTCATCTTTTTTTCTGCATTATAAAGAGCAGTAGAAGGACAAATGCCTAAGCGACGTCGAATTGTTATAAACCCACTAGCTACAATACCGCCGCTATACAAAGGGAAGAAATGGGCCAAAGTGGAGCAACTAAAGCGTCTTTCGACCACAACACGCCTCAGAGTGCTCCGTTTTCCAATTTCGAAAGGTAATGTTATCACAAGATAACGAGCGCATTCAGGCAAAAGAACAATCGTACGCGATCCTCTAGCATGGTCCAAAATGGAAATGTATTCCGCCTTGAAAAATAAAGTTGCTCTCAAATTTCGCAAAATACTTTCACACGATCGACAAGGCCACGACATGCTGTATATTTCAGCGTTCTTGAATTTGAAAAACGGAGCACTTTGAGGCGAGTTGTGGACGTAAGACGCTTTAGTTGCCCGCTTTGCCACATTTCGCCCATTTCTTTCCTTGGATAGCGGCGGTATTGTGCTTCAAAATGCTAAATACCCACAATAAATGACTTAACATCGAGATATTTGGCAGTCAAAATACAAAAGAAAATAAATATGGCCAATCCACCTAACATGGCCTTCAAGTGTACAGCATCGATTACTATTAGATGATGCTTTTTCGGAGAGAATTTCACCATCTGCTAGGAAATGATAGGTGATCATGGCGTGAGTCAGCGTAGAACGCCGCAGATTTCAGCATTGTGCATGATCATTGAATCTCAAAAGCAGGTCTATGATTCCCTGCTGGAAACAGCGAATATGTGAATTGATCCCGCTTTCTACACAGCGGACGGCATTGGTCCGCGATGGATAATGGCTACTGTGTCCGTGGTGGGTTCTTAGCGATTCTGGAGACACAATTGTGATCCAGCCCGAAATCCTCACAAAGCTAACCAAGAGAAAACGGAAAAAACGATTTTGAGGTTGGGCTGTGCCTTGACATTATCGTAAAATGTGTGTATTGTTTACATTTATCTAGCCCAATAATGTATTCAACCCCATAAAGGACAATATGTAGATTTAAAGACGTGAAGCCGAAAAGAAGTGGGTCCTGCACGGAATTTCACAGCTCCTGCTCAAAGTTTCTAGCTCACACGATACAGTCACTGCACGACTGACTCTCTGCAGGGTTTTCTCAGTAATTGTGAACTCAGGTTAGTATTTTTCGCGAAAAGTATTCGCGTTTTTTGAGCGACGTAATCCTCCCTACTGTATTTATCAATAGTTATCAACGCTGTACAGAGGCCTTTGTACTCCTCACATACACTAAATATCGCAAAGTCACCACTAGCTTGCATAGTGTATGGGTGTGGCACTACACTGTGTTGTGAAAAGAGAAGCGCTCCCAATGCGAAGCCGCGACGCGAGCGCGCGCGCCACCGACGGAGGCGATGTATGTTTACGTAACATAGGTCGATTAGTGCCGGAGCGCATTGGATAGTGAACGCACACGCCGATTGAGTTGCTGGTTGAGGGACCGGCGAAAAATCAGCGCTGCTGACCTTAGTGGGAGAGAAAGCATGAATAGGGAGTGTGCAAGGCCGAACGTGTGCAGGGGAAGAGGCAGCACGCGAGTCGGCAGGAGACCACAGACGGCCAGCGATGTTGCAGACGGTGTGATGGGAGCCACGAGGACGCAGACGCACAGGACGCCGAGGCCCCTCTTCCATCAAATGGTAGCCATGTACAGTATACCCTGCCTGTCAAACTTCGTTAAAATCAAAACGAAACCCCAACAAGAGATACCATTTGGTAGCCCTTGACACCAGAGATCCACGAATATCACCATAGTTTCGTTCAGACATGATTTTGAAGTGAGTTACAAGGAAAAGACGAAAAAGACGCTAAAACCCGACCTCGCGCGCCTTCTGACCAAATCCTACGAGCGGTATTGTATGTTCGGTTAATCGAGGACATGAACAAAGAAACAACAGCAGCAGTTCGTACACCTGTCGGATTTACGTCAGCTTTCGAGGTGAAAACAGGAGTAAGGCAAGGAGCCGTTGCAGGACCTTTTCTTTTCAACTTCGCCGTTGATGACATCATGCGTAGAGTTGCCAGAACAGTTTCCTGCGGATGTGATCCTAACACCATCAGGACGCTCCCTTGTCGACCTGTGAGTACCGCCGACGACATTGTGTTATTCGCTGAAAACAACGCAAAACTGCAAAGAGTTGTGAACCTCTTTTCGAAGTATGCCGCAGCCTATGTGGACTTCGTCTTCGTCCCGACAAATGCAAGCAGATATTGGGTCTCTCAGGAGGCCTTCAACTGGAGTTTGTGTGGACGGACAACGTATCCCGAACTGGTGGACGATTTCTGTTATTTGGGCTGTTTGCTGAAGAACGATGGTAGTTATGCAGCGGATATTCCGACAACGATGTGCCCAGAAAGCTACGTCTGCATTCAATTCTCTAACCAAAGTGTTTGTGGTCTACCACCATCGCGAAGAAGTCAAGTTGCGCGTCTACCTATCCGCGCTATTCGCCCCTATCATGATGTACGGATCCGGGAGACGTGGGCAGCTTTACCGAAAACGCAGATGGAAAGGTTGGATTGCGCCGGAGAGGAAGCTTTTAGGCGTTGCCTTGGATATTTACCCTGGCCGCGTGTATGCCATAACGAAGACGCTTTACAAGGAAATCGACGCAGTACATCAACGCTTGAGCACGAGGAGGTGCCAGCATCTCCTAACGCCATCTCAAGCAGCAATGGAAAGTCGACTTCGACTGCTCGGGCATATACTGAGAAGAACGCCCGGATCGTCTCGTACAGCACGCTTTAAAAATGCTTTAAATCCTGTCTGGAAACGGCCACCTGAGCGTAGGCGAAAGTTCTGGACGAGATCGTATGGTTAAAAAGAAAGGGATTTGAAGTCACTCGGCATCCGAAAAGACAGTTCAGGCGCGATGTTTCAGGTTTCGCAGGAAATGGAATAGTGACAGCTGGATGGAATAATGTTCAGAATTGTGGCTGAAGACCGTGAAAAATGGACACGGCTGACTACTAGGACGGCACACCTCCGGTGAAGATGCCCGGAATGACCGCGTCAGGCGAAAGCCAACCGATTAAGTCAAAGTAAGTCAAAGAATGCCGCAATCCCCCTTAAAGAATCGGCTTGCCGTGCGATACACAGTGTTTGTACGGCAGCTACACAGCGCACATGGGAGTGGACACACTTTTGGACGCGCACACGAATATTTAATAAAAAATGTATTTTTATTACAGAACAGCAGGGAGGGAGAAAAGTTGTTCAAAGCGAACCTAGTTCATTCAAACGAACCTAGTTGGCATCAAAGCCAACTGAGTTGAGCGAAACAAGGATATTATGAGAAAGATGAGAATCCTGGCAAACATTTTAGTTTCGACAGGATCGATTTTTAATGTGATTTAAGGACCTTATTAAATCTCGTCCCGGTTTTTGCGAAAACCGGGGACAAAACGAGACAGCAGTTCGACGAAGTTTGGGTCAACTTACGGTCGACGTGAATATCAAACTCTATTGCTATTAAAATGTTTGCCAGATTCTCCCTCTTTCTCTCAATGCTCTTAGTTCTCATGTATATTGGTGTTATTAATCAAGTAGAGTTCATTTGAATGAAACCTTATCAAGTCCAAAAAATTCACTCCCGCTCCAACTTAGTTCGTTTACATTAGAAATTTCTATAATGGATACATTGAAAGTATCCTATTTCTACCTTCTTCCATTTACACCCAGTTTCAATCATTTTCTCACGCCCTGTTCTGTAATGACCAAATACATTTTTAATTAATATTGTGTGCGCAGTCACACTCCAGTGTGCGCGCTGTGTAGTCTGCGGAGAAACACCATATCACACGGCCAGCCTAGTCTATGAGAGATTACAGCATTCAAGGGTGTGGATAAAAGTCGGGTTTTTATGTGCAGGGGTACTTTCTCAATGAGGACGACACGGTCATTCGCTCACTTTTTCATAGAGAGACTTGCTGTCTTCAATTTTTACAGTTGGCCTCTCTTCACAAGTCACATTCTCATGAGATTGGAAATCTGTTGACTAGTTATGTGATACTGACTGTGCTATCTGTACTTTTAAACTGTCAGAAATAAAGCTCTAGCCTGCTCGGATGAGTCCGGGCGGAGTAAGCAGCGGAGCGCTCGGTCATGGCAAATTATAACAGTGGTAAGTGAGATTTTGACGTGATAAGTCCGATACCTGCGCCTTTGCTTCGACCACCTCAAAATGAACGACATAGGCTATACATCAGTCAGCTAATTTTTTTCAACTTGAACGACCGCTTTCCTGGGCGCCGTCTTTTATTTTTGCCTCGAATTGGTAGCCACCCGCGCAATCAATGAACGTTGCACCAAAGAAACATGACACCACATCAATCCTTACTTGCTACAAGATAACGGAGTAGTGTTTACTCCTTCATCGAAACAAACTTCGACAGCAACTGTGAATTATTGCGAACACAACCTGCCTCTTTATCAATAATTTGAATTCTTTAAGTGTTCGACTCAAAAAGCGGAGAAGAAGATATGGCAAATCAGAAGAATGGTGTGTATTATTTTTTTCCTGAAATTCGACAGAACAGGCACTTCGTTCTTTTTTTGGTGTTCGGTTTAGGCACCCCCCTTTGCCCTCTCTGCAATGTCTAGTGTGCATCCCCCTAAGGTTAACCGGGACGTGTGCTCAGCAGGGGTGTGCGTAATTACGGTTTACGATTTACGATTTTACGATTTACGGTGTTTTTGGGTCTCGTATATACGGTTTACGATTTATGACATTTTGGGCCGTAAATCGTAATCTTCCGTAAATAAAAAGACATGAAATGGAAATAAATCACAAGACATCTCCAATTGACCTGCTCTAATCCCACTTTGCGTATATCAATGTTTTTGGTCAGGAGATGGGGCCAATCCAGGCGTGTGACTACAGCACTATCCCATTATCATTCTTTGACGTGATTCTATCATTATAACGCGGGACAAGCGGTCGCAGTTGGAGCCGCTGGATAAAAGACCCAGATTGCGCGCCGCGCACTTCTCACAAGCTGCCGCCTACGACGCAAAGCAATGTAGTAGCACTATTCACGAGGAACATCGTTTTGGAGTTTTGTCATAAAAATCAACTTTCCTGATTCCTATAACTAAATTGATGTCAAGACATCGAACGAAGCTGTCTAATCAATCGAAAAATTGCTTCAAATATTGCTCCTGGCCCGCCTTTTGAGTAGATTACGGCTACTTAGAGTTCATAAAAATCAATAAGAGGAGCGTTCGTTTTTTAACCCCAAAAGTTGGAGCTAAAAATTGTTTCCTATAGTTATTTTTCTTCTTCCGCAGCAAACGGACACTCAGAAAAGGCGCGAGCCGTAGTTTAGATGCTCATCTTCGCCCTTTTCCTGAAACTGTTATCTCTCACAAATGCGATGGTTTGGTGAAGCGCGTTGGCTATATTCCTTAACTATGGGGATCAAACTGCACGTAGCGGCGAAAATTAGAAAGCGGGTTTTTTGTGCTTACGTTGTCTTTGATAATCTACGGTATCGTCATCATAAAGCTACGATTCTGCAAGTGATTTAGTGGATATAGGAAAAATAACATGTACTGGGTGACCGATACTGTGCTCTAGATAATATAGAGTTGGGCCGGATCGAACTTATGCTTTGCGATCTCTATTGAAAGTTGGCGCAAGCTCGGTGCCATATTTTTGACGTACGTGCACCGAGTTTGAGCCAACCTTCAGTAGAGAACTCGAAGTACATAATGTACTATGGTTAGGTCCGTGGCTTGTTTTCTCAGGAAGAAACACTTAAATTCAAATCACGGCTGTCGCGGCCGTTGAAATCTCACCCGCGGCTGGCTAATGATTACCAGCCAGCCGCTGGTGAGATTTAAACCGCCGCGACAGCCGCGGTTCAAATTTAAATGTTTTTTCCTGGGGAAACAAGCCACGGAGCTAACTATACATATTAGTGCGATCCTTACCGATTGTCGCGTCGCTCTGCACAGTGACAGCGACCGCTTCCCGCCCTCTAAACCTTTCGCATTCACAGTGCGCTGCACAGCGACAGGCTTCGGCACATTTGCAGTATGTTAGTCCTCCGCGGCACGTCGCTTAGGCCGGGATCATACTTCCCGCGACCGAAGACGGCGACAGTGCATATTATACTTTTACATTTTCAGATTTTTTTCGAATATTCGACTTTTCGAATAATTCGGAATTTTAGAGTTTTCGAATATTCGACTTTTCGATTAATTCGGGATTTTGAAGTTTTCGAATATTCGACTTTTCAAATAAATCGGGAATTTGAACTTTTCGAATATTCGACTTTTCGAATTATTCGGGATTTTGAGCTTTTCGAATATTCGACTTTTCGAATAATTCGGGATTTTGAACTTTTCAGATATTCGACTTTTCGAATAAAAAGTCGACTTTTCAATCGACTGTCGAATGATTTTTCGAATTTTTTATTCGACTGTTTGATTAAGTCAGAAAAATATTTTGTCATTCCCACTACTTTCCAGAAAAAAGCTAAATTACTTCAGCTAGCATATTCTATCCTTCTTTTGGGACTGAACTAAACTGTCGAATAGAGAAGCAAATTATTCTAAAGTGTGTCCGAATGAGAATGGCGGCCCACGCGGCCGGCGTGCTTGGCAGGCGGCCATCGCATGTGCCGCCCTCGGACGAGTGTTGAATTTCAACGACGGCCGTCTCCTCTCCCCCCCCCCCGTCTACAGAGCTGATTGATCGGAGCAGGGCTTGCTGCCAGCCGGTGCCGGCCCCGTTCGTAGTCGATGGCGGTGGGGACTTTTCGCATGCTCGTCCGAGAGCGGCGAACGCGACGGCCGCCTGCAAGCACGCCGACCGCATGGGCTGCCATTCTCATTCAGACGCACCTTATATATTTACGAGACGGTTGGCTATATAAGAAAAATTACGAATTATCAAGTATATACGTATAAGTATAGTATCTATGTAACATAACATTGAGTATAGTATATTATTTATTAAGTATACAGGATTGGCATAATCTCACTCGGCAGTTTCTTCAAGACCGCTGGAATAATACCATCCGGCCCTACAGCCTTCGAGTTGTGCATCTCTTTGACCACCTTCTCAATTTGCGCGGGGGTCACAGCTTCTGCTTCATTCATAAGTGGTAACTTACAGAGCTATCTTACGGTCACTCGATTCTGTTTCCCTCTCTTAGCCTGAGTTATGAAAAAATTCTTTCTGAGAGCAGTAGCAGCCTCCTTTCCCGATTTGAAGGCTCCATTCTCGAACTCGATCGTAGAATAGTTGGTGGAGGTGCTCTTGCCTGAAACTTTCTTTAGAACTTCCCAAGTTGATGCTCCGTCACTCTTGAAATTCATCTTCTCCGTGAATTTCTCCCAACACTCCTTCCTGTGCTTGTCCAGATCTCGCTTAAGCTCGCTATCCAGCTCAACGATTGTCGGATCCAGGTGATCTGCGACTCTCTTTGCATCCCCTGTCCTTAGCTTCAAGATTTCCCTGGTGAAATTGGCAAGAAAAGGTCTTGACTCGGCCTTCCGGAATGGCTGCTTTCATGGCCTTGCGAATCGCGTCGGTCAAGTGACGTTCTTTCTGGTGCACGTTTCTGTTCCATGCGTAGTCAACCACATGGGGAAGTGCTACCTCCCTGAGCAAGCGCCATTCTGCAAGGGAAATATTAAGATAAGATATTCGACTGATACCTGAATAAGGAGCTAGAGAATTAAAGAGATCGACATGAACAAAGACGGAGATATGATAACTGGACAGAGTTGTAGCGGTCGACCAAGAGCAGGCGCTAGAGAGATTAGAAGATACAAGGGATATGTCTGGACTAGAGGATCGCCTGCGAAGACAGCAGAGGGTGAAAGGAGCAGTCGTACAACTGTTTGAGTGAAGGAGTGGGGTCGTAAGATTGGGGACAGGACGTGGTAGGAGGGATAGAGATATTAAAAAGAGATATAGGTGTTTCAAGAGGGAGATGGATAGGTAGGTATTGAAGAGCACCGTCCTTGGGGGTGTTTGGTATGAGATGAGGCTAGATTTGATAATACAAAAGTAGAAACTCCTCCGCCGAGAGATGACCCTGGAGCATGATAAGCAGTATAGCCAGGAATGGTAGGATGTCGAGCGGTAGCGGAAGGAGACAGCTTGACTTCCTGAGCCATCATAACACCAGGATGATGAGTGCGTGCGAAAAGAAAGAGTTCAGATAGCCTGGCTTGAAGGCTGTTGAGGTTAATATGTACAATAGAGAGGGGGCGGTTGGAGAATGAGGAATTAGAGTTGCTGGGGCAGAACACTGAACACAACGGAATGAAGGATCGTGATGCCTCACAGAACTGAGGCACGAACAGGAGAGGTGCACTCACCTCTGACATCTAAAGCATTGGACACTTTTTTCCATTCCAGGTGACATCCTTGCTGCAAGTAGCACATGGGTACTTCTGAGCGGGCCTTGGATTCCTCTCGACGCCGACCCTTTGTAGCAGAATCTTTAGGAGAGATGCGACCAGCCAGTACCTCTCCCATGACAAAAACCCTCTTGAAAGAGGAGTTGACGTCGGTTTGCACGGAGGTGGTCTTCCTTCCTGGTGCTCTTTCGGAATAGGCGACCCACTGAAGAACACAATGAAATTAGCGATTGTTCGGGCATGACCTACCGCTCGGATGGTAACATCGAACAGTTCAGTGTGTTTGAAAAAGTCTAATTCATTCGACGGCTTCCGTGGGATAAACATTTCTCATGAAATTTCTCTCTCTAGTGGGTCGCCTATCCCGATAGAGTACCTCTTTCCTCCACACCAGGGCTGTGCGTAATTACGAATTACGGTTTACGATTTACGAATTACGGGTGTTTTTGGCAAATTTTTACGATTCACAAATTACGAAATTTGGGACCAAAATCGTAACGAATCGTAAACAAATCGTAATAAAACGTGAAAACGCGGTTAAATGAGCAATGCGAATTTGCGGTCTAGTACAAATATAAATTTAACACTTTCAATACAACACAACTTCAATACTTTTAAATTTAACACACTCCTAATATTTGATTACTCTTCAAAATTTCAATTTTCGGTGAACCCGTACCCGTGCATGCCCGGCCGGTCGAAGTTAGCAGTAGGTCAGTCATGGAGAACTATAATTGTTGATAACGAGCTTTAGGAATGACCAATCGCTCCTTCTCACTCTGACGGACCCAAAATTATTATTTGGTTCCAACCTTTCCTGCCCAAGCCGAGCCAGGTCGGTAGCTTCACACCAATTTACTACCATGGAATGCCCTTGTCACATGATGAACACCAGAGACGCAGACCTTTGTTGGAGCTGCAGTCTATATCGGACTAAAATTTCGGTCCACAGTTGCAGACAACCGCTGTTGCAACACGTACTGCAAACAGAGTCATGCTGTGACCGCGAATTCCTGACATGATCTATATTCGTTCCAGCACCACTATCTTCTAGCTGTCTGTAAACTTCTAAAGCGGTCGTCTGCAACTGCGCACAGCAATTCCATTCCGATATAAATACACAGTAAATATGGGGCTCGGCTCTAAGGGCTTGGCTGGCTCATGGAGCAAATAAAGGTTGGAACCCAATATAAACTTCATTGCAGAATTTTGCGGAGATATCAAAAACAAACTTCCCTACGCATCCATCTTTAGCGGTTGAAAAGATTCAAGCAAAAAAGAGGAACTTCGTGAATTCAAATCTGCCGGAGAATCGGGAAATTATTCTACTAACCTCTAAACATTATTCGAAAAAAAGATTTTACGGGAACCCCCAAATTAACCTTCGGTGTCCCCAGAGGCTACGAGAGGAGAGGGGGTAATTTGAGAATTGGGTTTGAAACATTTCTAAGAAATTATGGTTGCAGAGTCTCCTTCTTTTTCAAAGAGTTTTGAAATGTTTTAATAATGAGGAGCAAATTCTGAACGCAAAAAAGAAGATGGAGAACCTAATTTTGAAAGCACAGATTTTGGAGGGAGCCCTCACCATTTTGCATTTCAAAAATCCTAATCAACCTTCACCACTCAGACCGCATTTGTGCACCACTGCAAATGCTGAGCACAAACTGCATCCCAAGGTTCTATGGGGAAGGAATCTGCTGCCCGTATCTAAGCACCCTCGTCTACTTGGTGTGTTCCTGTACCCTTCATCGCGTATTCACGAAAACACACGTATTCGAGCTGCTACGGCCAACACGCGAAATAACATCCTCCGTGCTCTGGCGTGCACCACCTGGGGTAGCACAAAGGAAGTTTTACGCACAACGTAAAAGACCATGATACAGCCAACTCTGGAATATGGGGCTCCGTTATGGACCAGACATCTGTCAGAGGCGTCCTGGAACAAGCTTCAACGTGTACAGAACTCTGCACTACGTGTCATCACTGGCTGCTCAAGGTCAACGCCCATGTCCCATCTCCATCAAGAATGTGCAGTACTTCCTGTCAAACAACACTGCCAGCTGCAACCTCAACAGTTCCACATTGGCATTATTAAGAACGCCGCACATCCCAACTACCCACTTCTGTCATCTGATCCACATCACCGTAATATTCGCACACCACTCCATGCTGCTATTTCCACATTGGATCGTCAAAGACGGGCCACCTCTGAGCTCACACGAAAGAGGCTACAACAAATCGAGCTCACTAGATTTGTGTCTGAGTACCTCACCTGCGCCCCTTCCAACCCGATCCTTGGTGCCGTGCCTCCTATGGTTGATGATAGTGAGGAAGATCTGCCCATGCGCTCCCGCGTCACTGGCAGGTCTACGTTGCGGTCACTCTTCATACCTCAAAGCCTACGTACACAGGATTGACGAGTCGGTCCCAGATAAATGTCCTGACTGTCAGAATACTGGACATGATTCATTGCAATTATTTTCATGCTCCGCCAGACCTACTTCTCTGTCTGCTTGTGATATGCGGAACAAGCCGTGTAATGTAGCTGCCTTTCTACGCCTATGAGAAGAAACTGCTGTGGCCGATAAGAAGAAGAAGAAGAAGACCGCCGTCTCCACCGCAACAAACTTACGCTTATGCGGAGGAACGCTTATAACTCCGTTCAGAGCAACGCTTAACAAATTTAGAGCGTACTCGTTTTCTGTGTGAAGAAAGTGGTTTGGTGAATGTATATCCCCTTTGGGATGGCCCCTTATCCAAGCATCCTTCCTCAAAAGGTTAAGGCTAAAACTATCCAACCGTAAATTTTTTCTCATCACACTGTTGCCCTCCTTGGCACCACTGAACTGTGTTTGGTAGAGCGATGATTCCCTATGCTTTCGTATTCAAAAGTTGGGCGAAACCTGGCACAGGTGTGGATCCCACGTATGTGTACTGAATATTTATTAAAGTGCTGCTCTAAAATGCCACTTTGAAACCCAACCTCCTGCCTACTTCGATATGGAAACACCTCATCACTGAAATGCTACGGTGTTTCCACATGGAGTGAGGTTTGGGTCATATGTGGGGCTTATTACCATTATCAGTTACGATTTACGAATTACGAGGAATTTCAGAAATTACGATTTACGATTTACGAAATTACAAAATTCAGTTACGCACAGCCCTGCTCCACACTGCCACGGCAAAAACGTACGACATCTCGGCAGCACCAAAATGATGGAATGAAAGTCTCTAAACTGCAGCTCTAATCAAAATCAAACTTTGCGGGGTCGCCGGCGACTAAGCCGCGGAGTTTTTAAGGCCACGCCCCCATTTTCTCGCTCGCTCTCGTCGCTCGCACCTTTGTCACTATGCCGGAGCCTTAGTTACAGCGTCGCGTCACGCCGCGAATGAGCTCTGAACGCCCTTATGATGAGGACTCTTTCGACTCGCGTGACACATGAGTGAGTCATCATTGATAGTTTCGGTCCACCTTGATTTCGAAACTCATCTACGATTTGCGTCAGTGTGCATCCTTGGCGCGCAACCTGCTCCTGGGTCAATGGAATGTTTTGGAAAATCAATTTATTCGAAAAAGTCGACTATCGAATTCATTCGAATGTTTCCGTAAATTTTCGAATATTCGACTTTTCGAATAATTTAGGTTTTTAAACTTTTCGAATATTCGACTTCTCGAATAAATCGGGATTTTGAACTTTTCGAATATTCGACTTTTCGACTAATTCGGAAATTTGACGTTTTCGAATATTCGACTTTTCGAATAATTCGAGATTTTGAACTTTTCGAATATTCGATTTTTCGAATAATTCGGGAATTAGCCTTTTTCGAATATTCGACTTTTCGAATAATTCGAAGTCGACTTTTTCAATCGAATGATTTTTCGAATCATTCGACTCGGTCAAAGTATAGTGCATATCAGGCATATCGATTTTTGGTCGATACTGATGGTAAACATTGCGTCGCGTCTCTCGTCACTTGAAGTATGATACCGGCCTTAGGCTCACGCGCGATAATTGTTCCTACGACAGCCGATGCCGCTTCTCCGATGCGATTCCATCCGCGATGTGTGCTAGTTTTCATTCCAGTCGCTCATGACAGCGACAAAGTATGCCATACCTCCTATACCTGGTTAGCTGTCAACTTCTGAACGCAACCCAATATGTGTGTATGAACTAAGTACGTGAAACGGTGGACAGTAGGTAGTTTCTCTTGTTTCACCATAGTAATAATAATTTTAGTGAATATTGTTATTAGTTGCTATTTACGATTTACGGTTTACGATTTACGGTGGTTTTGTCGTAATTACGGTTTACGATTTACGAAATTTGAAATTCCATTTACGCACAACCCTGGTGCTCAGCCCTGATCCGAGCATACTGTACACTCGTTGCCCCATACCTCGGTAAATTTAGGAGACTCGCTTTAGTTCCCAAGTGTTACTCCCCCGCCGTTGTTCCCCCGCACAATAGCCGTTAGACCCTGAAGCCAGCTTCCAAAATTCAAAAAAAAATTTTAAAAAAATAAAAAAAATCCATTTTTATTCAAAGACTTCCCTAAGTCGCAGATAATTCCTATTGAATCCTTTCAACTTTTTTGTGCTTAAGCTTTTTTGTGCCTGATCATTCGAAAAAGTGGGATTTTCGACTTATCCGAAAATTCGATCATTCGAAATGTGGAAATTCCGGCTAAATCGAAAAGTCGATCATTCGAAAAAATGTGTTTTTCGACTTATTCGAAAAAGTCGATCATTCGAAAAGTTGAAATTTCGGCTATATCGGAAAGTCGATCATTCGAAGAAGTCTAATTTTCGACTTATTCGAAAAGTCGATCATTCGAAAAAAATTCCAATTTGCCCAAGTATATTAGGCACCAGTAGAGAGCGTATTTCCCTGGTTGCTCATGGAGCCAATATAATTCCTCTTGGTGAGATTGAAGAGAGACAGCACTTCTCGACGTATATGCTGATTGAAGCACAAGTATATGATGCCGTGTAATCCTGAAAAACTGGTAGAGAGTGAGTAACTAGAGCCCTCGTGCACGCTGATGGGATTGATGAGTACTTTCAAATTACACGATGAAGTGGTCAAGATCAGAAGATTGTAGGATAATTCACAATTCACATCATTTTTCAAATAGGGCGTTTGCCAACTAGTGGCAGCGGAGACCACCCGCACGTAGCCCATAGGCGAGACTAAGATTTCTGATCACCATACCTTCGGCACTCCCACACGTTGTGAGGAGTTGAGAAGTTGTGCTCGCGTCTGTTCTTACGCAATTAGTCAATAAAAACCGCCCTCGACACGACCCTGGTCTGCACCAGACGCGCGCAGCACCGCTCAAGTTGCCGACTCCTTGCGTGGTGCCGGGTTGCTGAGGGAACAGACGGTTGGGATTGCAGGGTCGTTTCTGGGTCCATTTTTCCACCACTCACGCACGCTGGCGACAAGTTTATAACTTGCCATCAGCACGAAATTCTCACGGAAGTGGGTCGATGGTGTGGTATGCGCTCTACCGTGCTCTGCTCCCATTACCCTCTTCGATAAACCCCTCCCCGACCGTATATACTCATACAATCTAGGGATCGGAGCGCCGTCGAATGTGTCAGATATGAATCGGGGTGGCGGACAGCCGGTGCACCGGCAGGAAGTGCCAGCGCTGGCTTTCGACTTGCATACTGTGCGAGCGCAGTCCATCGGCCTACAGCGTTATCAACATGTCAGCGCGCATGCAATCACGTCATTGATCAACAAATTTTGGTCGACTTCTGTCAACTCGGCACAGCACCCCCATTCTCTTTCATTGTGCTCTCGTGCCTCCCCATTCAATTGTTGTTCTTTCCATGTTTTTGATATTCAACAGCACTTGAAAAAAATTATGTATTGTTCGAACCAACTGAAACATATTTATCATCAATGTCGTTTTTTCAAGGAAGACGCAAGGCATAAGTAGCACGCGCGGAAGAAACGATATCAGTACCTTATCAATGATATGTTCGCTTCCACGCGTGCCACGTATGCCACGTAACTGTGTCTCGCTGCAGAAAGAATTGAGAGATTTCCCCATCAATGTTACTTATGTAATCATATTGATAGCATTCGAGCATTCGATTCATTCGTATATTTACCTTATTCGATTTTTCAAATACTCGGTCAATTCTGGGTAAAGACAATCGAGTATTCAGCCTCTAGAACGTTTTGAGTGTGTTGATAAATAATTTGAAGAAAATCAAATATTTGTATGAAGTTTCCGAATATTCATTCGAATCTCCTAAGGGCAGCGTTTAAAATTTGTTCATTTGTTCGGGAAGAATCTGATATGCCTTATTGATTCTTATAGTCATCTATACGAAATGTTTTAATAAACTCGTTATTCGAAAGCATCATTCAATCGGAATTTTTGAAAATGCTTTGTTTGAATTTAATCATACCTTCCATAAATTCAAAAAGTCTATCTTCGAAAAAATTCTCTCATTCGGGAACCTTCAAAAGAGCGGACCCGAATTATTCGCACTCTCGAGATGTTTTGAATTACGATACTCGGATTATTCATTTCTTTGGAACCTAGCGTGGAATTCCCTTGTACGAATAATATGACGTGTGATGGATGGCATCTCCATTAAATACAGAGTTCACGATGATATCTGTTTCCGAGTTTATTCACCTAAGACATTGTATTGGCCACCAAGTATTACCAAAATTGCAAAAAAAAACGGCAAGAAACGCACCAAAACGCCTTATTTCAGTAGCAATATTCTCTGACTTGGACTAGTGTCAAATTGGATGAACAGGTTCTCGTTGGTTATGACCGTTGAAAATGGGGTCAATCGAAAATGGAAGGATATTTTATGCGTTAGTGTTAGTTAGGATCGGTAGGAAAGAATGCATCAACAGAAAGTAGAGAATCTTAAAGAACGGATCCACAAAAGATTTCATTGTCACAACAAACAGCTTCACTGAGTGTACCGGAGCTTAGCCAGAGTACAGGATTACAAGTACTTCCGGTGCGTTTTTCCCAATTTTTTCGTCATTTCAGCTCTACCCTGGGGCCAAGCAATCATTCTAGCAGATAATCTCAAAATTCATGATTATCTTGAACACTGTCTTCGAGTCTCTTCAACCCATACCCCTGATTAACAATGCCCACTTCAGTTGTAGGTTGCGGTGTTAGTCCCCCCCCCCCTTCATGTAATATGTATGTTCCCCGGCATTAGACAAGGTGTCGAAGCTCCAGGTTGGGCGAAACTCCTACATGTGGGCGAAAATTTAAAAAGTTTCAGATTTTATAGGATCGTAAATTTGAGCTGGGTTATAGAGCGGATTTGAGTTATCCGTCTCAGTCGGTTCTGAGTGGTTTTATAAAATGAAAGAACACTTCAGAAGGCCTTTGCTTTCAGAAATTCTGGTCTCTCGAGGATAAGAACTTTCGCTGACAGTTATTCCAGGCTCGAGGAGCGCAACTGTCGCTGGAACCGATGTGGAAGGAGCGCGCTTCTATATGCATTCTGAACGGTATGATTTTTCTCCCACATGTTTAATAAATTTTGGGGCATCACATTGAACTCTCGGTTTGTCACTTGCTATACAACAGAATAACACCGACTTCTGAGTTTTCAGATTTTCTATTTCCGAACTCTTCTTTTTCTGGTCAGGCAAATTCTGAAAATTTTCACGCCTTTTTCCCTGTCTTTGTCCTACGTGTGTCCATGCCTTGAATTGGTCTAGAAAATGCAGGTGGTCACTGACATTAGTGCAGCACTAGCCCGAAAGCTTATTATTAGATCAAATCGCTCCATTCAGTGCTCATGAAAGGTGGCTTTCCAGATTAGGTGTCAATGAGAGTATGTCAAAGAATATTCGGAAATGAATATTCGGCCAAATAACCGAATATTCGAATAATTCGATTATTCGGAAAAGTCCTTCGAACTCCGGAACCCGAAGAAAGAGGTTAAAGATTCGCGTGCTGTAAAATGCGGTGAGTTTTTTAGTGGGTTTGGCTTTCGAATATATTACCCGAATGTTTTGAACTTGGTTGATTGATTTGGCCCTTATACTGATATGCAGAGAACGTTATCATTAAGCGTGATGAAATTGATGCAAATGGATTTGGCAGGCGCTCTATAAATTATCAGAGTCAAATCATGCTTAGGAAATTTCCCTGGCAGGCAAATAAACACAAAAAGTTAAAACTAAGCCGAATCGGCTAGGAAAAAAGTCTACGAAAGTTTTTCTGCGTTATTCAGTGTATCTCATTCAGGATACTATACCTTCATCACCTATCAGAAACCACGGAATTATTTTTCTTCTTGAACACTGACTTTGACTCCATTTATTGCCAGTTACTGCTACCATTTAGACCTTTGTGTCTTCGCCGCCTTCGCGACGCACAATGTGCCAAAACTTTCCCTGCGTTGTCGCTGGACTTATTCTTGTTCTGATTTCATTCCAAGCTTTTGTAAAGTTGAGCCTAACTCTATGTATGCAACATGGGTTATGCTCTACGTGATGCACCCATTCACTCAGCTTAGCAACTAGGAACTAGTCGTAGAACGTGAAATTTTGGCACTGAATCTGACGACTGTGAGGTGAAGCCTGTCTCCATTTTTTTGCCTAAAATGAGAGACCTGCATCTTTTCATGCTTCATATCGTGAATCCCTGTTCTTCTCAAAAGGTTGGAATCCCTGGGTAGGTTCGACTCAAAAGTGGGTACAATTTTTTAAAATTCCTCCACTGTCGGAATCAGCTCCGGATTTCCGTCTTGGAGGTAGTGTTCACGACAATCTTGAATTTCAGGATTTTCTGCCCAAACGATTTTGTGGTCTCCTGGTAGAGGCGAAATGACGATGAAATTGGGAAGAGCGCGAGAATAACATGTAAGCTGTACTCTCACCCATCTCTTATTTCTTAGAGAAACTGTTTGTTGTGGCAACGAAATCTTTTTAACCAGTCCTTCAAAATCCCCTACTGTTTGTTGCTCGGTTTCTCCCTTGAATCCTAACTTATACTGTTTTGCTTGACATATTCTTCCGTTCTCGATTGACCCCATTATGTTTTCACCAGTCACAACCACTGAGAACTCGATCATTCTACCGAACAACTGGTTCAAGTCAAAAAAGTATTTGACTAAAGTAAGGCGTTTAGTGTGCTTTCGCCGTTTCTTTGTATTTTTAGTAACATTTGGTGGCCTACGCACTGCTTAGAGTGGGAAAATCGAGAACACAAATCATCGTGAACATGTTAGAAAAGCAGCATGTGAATCAATTGTTGTATCCTGTTTTCAAGAAAAAGGCTATTTTGTATGTCATTGTTGTTGTTGTTGTTCATACATCTATATGGAAAATGAAAATGCTTGACTGTTTGTTGCGTTTTATCACATTCTGGGATCTAATCACATGAATAAGGGCTCCGAAAGCTGCCGCATGGACCAAAGACACGGAGCAGACATCAACGGAGGCAGCAGAGGCACAATGAAAATGCCTGAGCAAGGGCACCGAAATCGGCAGCGGGGGCATTTAGAAATGGCTGAAGCAGGGGCACCGAAGGCGGCAGCAGGGGCATCTTTCAATGGCTAGAGCAGAGGAACCGAAAGCGACAGCGGGGGCACCTAAAAAGTGCCGGAGCAGAGGTACCGAAGGCAGCTGCAGGGGAACCGAATGCAGCAGCAGGGGGGAACTGCTCCGCCCACTTTGACTGTCGGAGCCTCCGTCCTCGACCGCTCCGACGGCTGTCGGACGGGGCTCCGATCCCCAGTTTGCCTGAGTAAGGGCGACTGAACGGTCACAAAACGATTTTGTTCTTCTCTCAGCTCATTTTTATTTTGTTAATAAACATTTTACCATTTACTCTCTTTCTTAAACTCCTTATCTAGACTCACCTCCCTCTTCAAGCTAATCAGCTAACCCGGCTGCGGGGACCAGACCACTAGATAGTCACCCAACCTACCCTTACATGGCCGCCAAGCACATCGCAGTCGGACAAGACTAACTAGCTGACATATTTAACTCCAGAGTACTAATGTCTTCAGTTGGAAGATCAGATGAATCTGTGGAAGGAGCAGAACGAATGGAATCGATGGTTGCGGATCGCAGCCAACTGGACACACAGGACGCTAGCCAGAGGCCGAATGACCAGCCCATGGAAATCAATCGGAGAAGTCAACTCCGTGGACGAATGCAGTTTCGTTCAAGCCGCTGCAGGGAAGAAGCTCCTTTTTTTCGAAGCCGTTACAGATCATCGGTATCAGGATGTGGTGCCTACTCACCAAAGCGAGAGGAACAGGAAGCCGTTCCCAACGTCAGTTCCACAATACGCGTAGTGGAAACGCTCGCTACTTAGGACCCCCTTGTCGATGGTTTGGTATTCACTCTACCATGATCTGCTCCCATGACATTCTTCTATAAACCCCGCCCCGATTCTGCTCTTCTTTTAACCCCTTGTTTTGCTAAGAAACGTTTTACCATTTACTCTCTTTCCCACACTTTTATTCTTGACTCATGTCCCTTTTCTAACTAATCAACTAACCAGGATGCGGGAACAAAACTTTTAGACACTCACCCAACCCACCGCAGTAGTTTTCTTTCTGGATTTTTTCATGTTTAAAGGCACAGTCCAAGCCCAGGGACAGAATCTGAGATTTCCACATAACTGTGGAGTGGACCCACCCTATATAGCACCTGCCAAGTGCAGGCTCTCAACTCCTACAAACAAGCGGAATGTAGGACGAAGCCACGCTGGGGCGCCCACATCAGGAAGCCACTTTTGCGCCCCTTTTACGATCCTTCAAGCTTGCCATTGGCAAGATGACCGCTGGTTTCTTATCAATAGCCCGTTCTTCTCTTCATTCTCAACTTTTCTCTTTACTCAGGTCAGCTCGCATACATCGGCTGCAAGAGATGGAAGTTACAAGCCTCGGACGACTCGTCCGCCACGCTTTCGTACCTCAACTTTCCAGCGGCCATAACTACGTTCCCAGGGGGTCTTGTGAGATTCCAGAGGCATCATTGAAATGAGCGTGGGGCGTTTTCAGGATGGACAGTATAACCGGAAACCGTTTCTGAAGTTGGACTGTGTCTTTAAGGCCCGATATCGCGATATCTTCATAATAGGTGAGGCAGTTTCCATACTCCCTAGTCTATTCAGAGCTTCAGCCGCTTACCTCTGTAGAAGGACGGTCTGGGATTGAAGACACATAGATCTCCATCTCTTTCGTACCTTACCCTTTGTCAATTGGGTATCATCAATTTTGTATACCATGACAATTTTGTCTTGATGACAATTTATCCCGCGTTTGCCGGAGATCGGCGCTCGTAATCGTACTAACGTTTGCTATATGTACCGGTTTAGCGCCAGCTTGGGATCGCGAAATGGGACCACAAGCCACACTTCAATCCATGTATACTGTGTACCAGGTTGTACAATAAGTTTTGTCGTTCGATAAGGAAAACACAATTTAATGGTTCAAAATACATTTTATTATTCAGTATAATCTCCCTGTACAATAATACATTTGCTCCAACAATCCTCCAATCTGTGGTTCCCATCCCTGAAGTGGGAATCCGAAAGGTCTACAAAATACGCTTCCGTTATGACCTCTTCATTTGATGAAAAACGCTTGCCACGCATAAATCTTTTAAGTTCTGGAAACAAATGGAAGTCGCTGGCGGCCAAATCTGGTGAATACAGTGGATGCTCCAACGATTCGAACTTTAATTCATGGATTTTAGCCATTGTCAAAATGCTCTTGTGACACGGTGCATTGTCCTGGTGGAAGAGGATTTTTTTCTTCTGCAAACCGGTTCTTTTTTCACGAATTTTTTCCCTTGAACTGGTCCAAAAGCTTGCAATATGTAGTATTCAGAATCAATTTTTTTTACCAGTCTGCAAGTAATCCACAAACAAAACTCCCTTCGCATCCCAAAAAAACATATGCTATAACTTTCTTGGCCGATTTCGGGACACGAACTCGTTTCGAAGCCGAACAACCCGGTTCACATTACCCTTTAGCTTCTTGTTTTGATTCAGAATCATGGTGATAGACCAAGTATCATCAATAGTGATGATACGATGCGCAAAATCCACACTATCCTATTTAAAACGCTCCAAATGTTGCTGAGAAAGTCGCATACGAAAGTGTTTTTGTACCATTGCTTGCGACCCATTGTGCACACAGCTTTCTAAAGCCCATAATTTCACCTAAAATATTGCTCACACTGCCTAGTGCAGAGCCTCTGCTGAATCCCTCTCAGTCAATCGACGATCTTTCAGAACCATATCCTATATTTTGGCTATGATTTCTGGTGTTGATGCGCTTTTTGAACGTCCTTCACGTGGATCGTCTTCAAGGCTTGTACGACCACGTTTAAATTCCGCAACCCTACTGTTCTAATTGTAGGTAAACAATCATTATACACTTTTAACATTCGTTCGTGAATTTTCTTTTGGTGCTACACCTTCCAAAAATAAGAATTTTATCACTGCATGATATTCAATTTTTTTCATTGCTGTAACACGGCGACACTAAATGTCTTGTAAACAAAGAATGAATGAACGGATTGAAATGAAACTTCCCATACGTTCATATAAAGAGTGTACCAACAAAACAAAAAAAAATCTGGGCTAGTAGCAACGCCCTCTCTTATCGAACGACAAAACTTATTGATAAACCTGATATGTACCCCGAAACTCACCATGGCTCATTTGCCAGTTGACATTCGCAAATACAACGACGCTCGGCGGCGCAGGTAAAATTCGAGGTAAAGGTAGAGTGTTGCCGTTAGCACCACGGTAGAGCAAATCAACAACGCTTGAATAAAGAGCTGAAATTAATTATTTTTAGCTGTTTTACTAGAAAATCGTTAGAATATCAGCATAACCTGAATCTGGAGTTTATCCACACCGCTTTTCGAAATTCGTCTCATTCTGATGACGTGAAAGCAAAGAATCGCATACAGTCCGACAATGACGACTACTACTACAACGTTGTGAATAGGAAGGAATAGCGTGGAATAGTATTCCATTTCCTAGAAAACGAGTTATGCTGCTCTGTTTATAGTACTTTTCGTCGTTCTGGTTAGCTGCTCTCCCGAAATTGAGATCATATACGATTTCCGAATGCGAAGCGTGGAACAGAAACCAAAATTAATGATTGGACTCTTGCCACCATAACAAGCAAGCCTTGCCTATGCTGTCTAAAGTGTTGTGTGGTATAAACTGATTAGGTTGAAAACAGGAGAAAGTATAATATTCCACAATACGTTCTGAATAACCGTACGGAGCCTCCGCTGCTGCTGATAGAACCAATGTTATTAAAGAGCGTCATCTGGGACCGCCACCAGCGAAGTGTTTTTAGATGAGTGCTATCCATTCCTCTGATTTCGCTGCCCTTCCTAATTACATTTTTCCAGTACTTTGGAGCGATATTGTGGGTTCACTTTTACCAATAGTACTGAATAGTCAGGTTCCGAGCTCTAGTTCACCTAAATGTGTTAGGCCGGGTCGAGTTACCGGAATATTACAATTGGGTCCTTTTAGCATATTTTAAAGTTGACAAAGTCAGCCGGATGCGCTAGTTTCAGAAGGTAAATATTTCAAGTCAAATAGTTGAAGCCTCTAACGGTTTTGTCTTCTGGAACGCGATTGGTTAAAGGCAGCATACACGCTCGTAAACTTGGTTGGGATAGCAATGTGGATGGAGCCGTATGGCTTACAACATGGTGTCTACGCATTTTGAAGTGTCAAAAATGACCAACAACGCCGCTACATGAGTTAGAAGTTGGCCCCGCCCTGTATTTTCACGCCCCCTGTATTTGCCATTTTCCTCCAACGCAGGGTTGTTGGGCCATCTTCGCCGTCATAAAGGTGTGTGGTTCACTTGTTAGGCAACCTACCAACAGTACCGACGGTGAGTATGACCCAGCAACCTTGCGTTGCAGGAAAAGGGCAATTACAGGGGGCGTGAAAATACAGGGCGGGGCCATCTTCTAAGCCTTGTAACGGCATTGTGGGTCGTTTGTGACACATCAAAATGCGTAGGCGTTGCAATCTGGGTCATACCATTCTATTTCCGTAATTATCTCAATCACGTTTACGAGCGTGTATGCTGCCTTTAAGCCAAAACAGGTTTTAAATGGGCTATTCTCATCTCTATTAAGCGGCGACCTGGCGTGAGAAATAACCATTGCCTAAGCAACCGTGCAGCCATCCCCTCGCAACACTTCGCCACCTGACCCACTGCGTGTCATAGCCCATTTCTAATCATTGCCCTGCAGCAGCGGTGCAACTTTGCTGGATCTTCTACAATTATCGGCAAGTTGACACGGAGCGACAGGTTGTAGGATCACCCAACATTGCCAAAGACGCTGGCGCATTCCGTGTTTCACCATAAACCGAACTCTGTACACCCTGATCAATATAACTTTCCGTCAGCGGAAGTAAATAATCGTCCGACTTTTGTTGAAAAAAAAATTACCCATGCGATGTCATCTGAGATCATCGGAGCGGCCATAAAGGCAAAGGCGACGGAATTGAAGACGAGTGGGCGAAGGATAAATGAGAGAGTTGTCATGTATAGCACACAAGCGATCATCCACATGTAGAGAAACTTTCCTGTAAAGAGATTAAAACTTAACGAGAGTGTTCTCAGCAGTAAAGCTTTTGAAATATGTATGGGTGTGAGCGTTCTAAATATTCATATACCGTATTTCCTCTCTTAGAGGTACATGTACAATCACTGATACATTGCGTTCCTCATTGGGTGCTCATATTTTGCAGTATACGCATCGATATTGCGCCAACGCACCATAGCTGTACTACTGAATTTTAGTCCTCTTTTTAAAGTGTGTCTTCCAGGTCCAAAACCGGCTTGCTCCTCTCTGCTCGTTTCTTCACGATGTTTGATGAGTCGCTCGAAAATGATACGTTCGAAAACCTTGTGAATGATACGCAGTAGAGAAACCCCTATAGTTCTCGGGGTCCGTGACGGATAACTTCTTGTGAAGAGGTACGATGATCGCATGTCTCCACGGGTATCCTTTCACTCATTTCTATCAAACCCAAAGTGTTGGTCATTTCATGAATCACAGAGGGAGCTTTCAGCATTTCAGCACTGATGTTGTCATCTCCACTTAGAGTTTGCGTGATAACTTCAGTATGACGAATGGACGGGGTTTCGACGGTAGATCACCCCGCGCGAATCGAAACCCTACTCTCCAGTGAGGCCGCCAACCCCGCACGGCCAGCCGCGTGGTCCATGCGTCAGACTAAATCGAAAACGGAAACCATACTTGTCTTTCCATTCTTCATTTTCTGGACACAATTCAAAACTTCAGCCCCAATCGGCGGGTCCTCACTGAAATCGTTATGTGCTCTCTAGACATGCGAGAGCTCAGGTACTGATGGCGCTGGAGTGTTCAGCATTGAACTGAAGTAATCCTTCCATATTGGCAGCGCCGCATCACCAACTGCAACTCCATTGGTAGTGTTGAGGACAGGAGAACATCTCTTCATCTTGCCGCTATACTGTCGCAATAACGCGTCAGTTTTGCTCGGGTTCTTCTTCTCCCAAGCCTTCTCAAACCCCATAGCCCTACACTTTAATTCGCATTAGCGGTCGCTTTGAAGCTGCCGTCGCAACTTTCTCCTTATGCGCTTCTCCTCCATGAGGATCCTTCAGTCAAGAGAGCATATAATCTATTGTAGGTGAAGGCAGTTCCCTCTGTGGCGTAGGTGAACTTCTCCTTCGGCTGCATAACCGGGAGTGCCTCTTTCGAAGCGTTCTGAATTCACTTGACTAGAGAATCCGCGTCGCGAAATTCCTTCTTTTTTCGTATTCCAAAGTAAACAGAAACGCGTTCCGCATTCTTCGTCTCTAAGACTTGTCCAGTCAAAACCTCTGGGAAGGCTGAGCCCCTTGCTTCCTCTTATGAATCCTCACAGCGGAGTTCAACAGAACTGGTTGGTGATTCGAATCGAATACGACACTCTACACAGCTCTAGATTTTCGGATATCCAATATGTATTTGAATGTTCGCCGTCAGAACACTGTTGAGCTGTTGTTTCGAAGTGGTAATCTTCCGCTCTCGCCGTTCTTCCAGAGATAGGTGGATTGGTCCCCCCACGTAAGCTGATGGTGGTGATGATTCGTCTCTGACGTCGATGCAATAGTCATAGCACTGCGTTGACACAAGTCGACACGGCGGTAGCCATTGTCCGATGTTTGCTCCACTGCGTAGAACCATTTATCGAGTACTTCGGATTGCTGATCAAGCTAGCTGATCAACTAAGACCATTTGGAAAAAGCGAGGTTCCACACCAAATGCCAACCCCTCTTTGAGACTTCCGGAGTTTTTTACCCTGTATTTATCAACAACTTGAAATGAAGTTGTATAATTCTGAACGAGTTCGAATGTGAAAAGTACAAACCTCGGAACAAAAAACGAAAAAGCGCAGCTGATGGAATCATCTCGACAATTCTGTTCACAGCAAGAACAATGCAATTGAACGCGGAGCCACACCAAGCACCTATTCAAACTATGAACATTAAAATATTTCTAAGGCTGCTTACTAGTAGTTTAAATTTTCTTTCCGTGACATTCTTTATCCGTCCGTCTAAATTCTCGTAACAGATTCATTGATGACCAAAGGGCAGAAAAGACGTTCAAGTATTTTTGAGCTCACCCCATGCAATATGTCCAACGAACCAGCCTAGTGTCGAAGAGAGCAAAGAACAGCACCGGTCTAAAATTGTATAGCATACAGTTTAGAGTACTGGAAGTATGTTCTAGTTTATCATGGGAAAAAACTCGCAAGCAAAACGACTGGTCATTTCAATTCAACTTGATAAATGATGTTATCGAAGATTTTTCGACGTGTCAAGAGCTAAACTGTAGTCTGTAATAATTTCATAACAACACTTCGAAAATGTTGCACAAAGCAAAGCCGTGGGACATTCCGCTTTTGGTTTTGATTAAAATTGGTAAGGAAAATATATAATTAAGAAAACTTCATAATTATCATATTCCTCACTAAGTGAAAGTAGGGCACGATGATGCTTGACAGCGAAAAATCCAACATGTCGACGAAGCCATTGAAAAACATCAGGCGATAGCAGGGAGTTCGCAAAAGATTTCCGCGGACCATACCAATCAGACACAGCACGTAAATCACCTAGGATAACACAACTTATTGGAAGACTTACCAACTCCGATGTTACCTGGATGCATCATTTTGAAACGCTCTGGTATCTTGGGTCGATATGCTCCGAACATCAAATTCTTATTGCATGCTCGTATGGATAGATCGGCATATCTGGCACGCTATAATCAGGTGAATCCGCATATCTGCTGATAGTTCATGCACTCATGAACTCTAAACTTTGAAAACCTCTTGAAAATTCCACCTAACTAGAAGGCTACATTCCGGATTGATTACATGAAAAATTTCATCACTCGCTTAGGAATCGGAAGAACGCAGCAGGGGTCTGAGGCAGCGTCCATACGATTCGAGGGTGTGCGATTGCGCAAAATCGATGTTCATCGAGGGCACATGATTGGCTAGCCGCTCAAGCGCGCTTACGTTCGCTCTCGCGCGCTTGCGCCCGCTAACGCTCTCTCTCTCTTTCTCTCTGACTCTCTTTCTCTCTCTCTACCTCAAAACCAATGCCCTTGTGTCTAATAGGCCTACCAACCAACAGAAACCGTGGTGAATGAGCACCAAACGAGTTGATTCAAATCACTGATCAGCAAGCCAAACGTTTTCAATCAAATCAACACGAGACAATATGCGTTTGCCAAATTGTGCTTTTTCTGCCTGTACGGACACCCATCAGCCTTGAGCCTCCGTCCATACGTGGCGGGATCGCGCTCTCTCGCTGTTCCGCGCACCTCAACGCTACCTAGCGCTGATAGGAGTCCGGCGCACAGAGAGATACAATCAAGCACCTCCTGCCTCCTATTGATTCGATCGACGACGGTTGACCTGGTGATCAATCAACCAAGTCGAATCTTCGGCTGCTCATGTGCCACGGTTTGTCGCAACCATTTTGTTTACCAATGAATTACGAGGGCATGTGTTTTCCAAGTAGGTTCGAGGCTAAAGGCTTTGCAGAGACAGAGTAAGAAGCTTGAGACTTGCTGGATTCTTTCCCGGAGTGAGCGTGAGCGAGCGGCAGTCAGCGAGAGCGGGCGTGAGCGCGCGATAGCGAGCGTAAGCGCACGTCAGCGGTTGGCAAGTCGTGTGTTAGGGGTATGGTATACTTTGTCGCTGCAATGAGCGATAGGCATGTGATATTGCACAAATCGCGGCGGGACCCGATTTGGAGCAACGGCAACGGCCGTCATAGGAACAAATGTCGCGTGTGGGTCCGCAGCGACGTGTCGCGGAGGGCTGCCATACTGCAATGTGCCATAGCCTGTCGCTGTGCAGTGCACTGCGAAAGCGACAGATTTAAAGGGCGGGAGGATGTTGCTGTGTAGAGCGACGCGACCGTGTGTCGCAAAGTTATACCATACCCTCTTAATGACGACCATCAATTCTGAGTAATTGCGCGCTTTCGCAACGTATGGACGCTGCCGTAAGAGTGCTGAGGAGCGCTGGACAACGAGAGCGCGCAATCTCGCGACGGATGGACGGAACTTGAGGAGCACTTGGCACATGTAATGAGGTTTTGGAGTCGATTCTGTCACCGCATATCTCCACCCGGGGGGGCGTAACGTCGGTCCGAAATGTTCAAGGTTAACTTGTTAAGGGAGCTGAATTTCCTGGTTTTTATGGTGTTTTCTCCGGCGAAGGTTCAGGCATCGTTTTAACAGGTACCTAAACTCCGAACAGATTGAATTTAACTGCTACGCACCCAACCACGCCGATGCTACATTCGATCCCGCATTCAATGGCGTCGGTGGCCGTTTGAATCTCATCTTCCCCAATCGATCGAACCGATATGTTTGAGTGGCGGACGTTTCGGCGTGATCTGCATAGCTGCCGAAGGCTCGGATTGAGGACGGAGACTTTTGGTGCATACGCGCCCCCGGCTGGCAGTAGACCGGCTGGCAGTGATACTGTAGATTACGGGACATACTTTAGCAGTAATTATTGACACCCGGGCGAGCGCCGCATCCGCGCCGCAGCTCGCCTCGCCCCTCATCCTCCCTCCGCCCTCATGCTAGCGACCCAGCGGATGACGGGGTCATGTTTCGGCTGTGCTATTCACATTAACGACAAAATTTGAATCGCGACGTCTCTTCTTCTGGCATGTCGCCAACTTTACCTCTATTTGTTCATTTCTATAACAGCTGAGCAATTTAACAACAATTTATTTCAAATTTCAGATTTTTTCACCGTTCAGAAAGTATAGGGACACAACACAAAAACAAAAATTATTGAACAAAGAAAGAATTAAACATACAATCTAAAATGAAATAGCTGCACCACCATGAGCAATGATCTCAAAAATTCTCTTTGGCATAGAATTGATCAAATTGGCAATGACGTTTTCATTTAGATTGGCCCACGCTTCGAGGATAGCGACCTTCAGCTCATCTACCGTTCTGTACTGCTTATTGTTGGCATACACCTGGCGCACAAGTATGCCCCAGATATTCTCTATCCTACTATATATATATTTTGGTAAATTTGTGTGTGCGTGTGTGTGTATGTATGTATGCGTTTCTCTGTGTGTTTGTTTGACCGTTTATTCGGCTTGACTTTCAAGACAGGCTACCTTACGGGTACGGGCTCAAGAGCGCGCAGAACGCCGTGGAAAGTGTGCGGGACCCAAGTTGGAGTGCGCGGGACGCCGTAGAAAGTGTGCGGGACCCAAGGTAGAGTGCGCCGGACACCACATAAAGTGTGCAGGACCCAAGTGGGAGTGCGCTGATGCCGTAGAAAGTGTGCGGGACCCGAGTGGAAGTGCGCAGGACGCCGTAGAAAGTTTAGGGACCCAAGTGGAAGTGCGCGGGACGCCGTAGAAAGTGTGCGGGTTCCAAGGTAGAGTGCGCCGGACACCACATAAAGTGTGCAGGACCCAAGTGGGAGTGCGCCGGATGCCGTAGAAAGTGTGCGGGACCCGAGTGGAAGTGCGCAGGACGCCGTAGAAAGTTTGTGGGACCCAAATGCGATTGCGCCGGACACCGAAGAAAGTTTGTGGAACCCAAATGCGATTGCGCCGGACACCGAAGAAAGTGTGCGGGACCCGAGTGGAAGTGCGCAGGACGCCGTAGAAAGTGCGCGGGACCCAAGGTAGAGTGCGCCGGACGCCGACGAAAGTGTGCGGGACCCAAGTGGAAGTGCGCAGGACGCCGCAGAAAGTTTGTGGGACCCAAATGCGATTGCGGCGGACACCGAAGAAAGTTTGTGGGACCCCAATTCGATTGCGCCGGACACCGAAGAAAGTGTGCGGGACCCAAGTGGAAGTGCGCAGGACGCCGTAGAAAGTGCGCGGGACCCAAGGTAGAGTGCGCCGGACGCCGACGAAAGTGTGCGGGACCCAAGTGGAAGTGCGCGGGACGCCGTAGAAAGTGTGCGGGACCCAAGGTAGAGTGCGCCGGACACCACATAAAGTGTGCAGGACCCAAGTGGGAGTGCGCAGGACGCCGTAGAAAGTGTGCGGGACCCGAGTGGAAGTGCGCAGGACGCCGTAGAAAGTTTGTGGGACCCAAATGCGATTGCGCCGGACACCGAAGAAAGTTTGTGGGACCCAAATGCGATTGCGCCGGACACCGAAGAAAGTGTGCGGGACCCAAGGGGAAGTGCGCAGGACGCCGTAGAAAGTGTGCGGGACCCAAGTGGAAGTGCGCGGGACGCCGTAGAAAGTGTGCGGGACCCAAGGTAGAGTGCGCCGGACACCACATAAAGTGTGCAGGACCCAAGTGGGAGTGCGCCGGATGCCGTAGAAAGTGTGCGGGACCCGAGTGGAAGTGCGCAGGACGCCGTAGAAAGTTTGTGGGACCCAAGTGGAAGTGCGCGGGACGCCGTAGAAAGTGTGCGGGACCCAAGGTAGAGTGCGCCGGACACCACATAAAGTGTGCAGGACCCAAGTGGGAGTGCGCCGGATGCCGTAGAAAGTGTGCGGACCCGGGAGTGGAAGTGCGCAGGACGCCGTAGAAAGTTTAGGGACCCAAATGCGATTGCGCCGGACACCGAAGAAAGTGTGGGGGCCCAAGTGGAAGTGCGCCGGACACCGAAGAAAGTGTGCGGGACCCAAGTGGAAGTGCGCAGGACGCCGTAGAAAGTGCGCGGGACCCTGGTAGAGTGCGCCGGACGCCGACGAAAGTGTGCGGGACCCTAGTGGAAGTGCGCAGGACGCCGTAGAAAGTTTGTGGGACCCAAATGCGATTGCGGTGGACACCGAAGAAAGTTTGTGGGACCCAAATTCGATTGCGCCGGACACCGAAGAAAGTGTGCGGGACCCAAGTGGAAGTGCGCAGGACGCCGTAGAAAGTGCGCGGGACCCAAGGTAGAGTGCGCCGGACGCCGACGAAAGTGTGCGGGACCCAAGTGGAAGTGCGCGGGACGCCGTAGAAAGTGGACCCAAGGTAGAAGTGCGCCGGACACCACATAAAGTGTGCAGGACCCAAGTGGGAGTGCGCAGGACGCCGTAGAAAGTGTGCGGGACCCGAGTGGAAGAGCGCAGGACGCCGTAGAAAGTTTGTGGGACCCAAATGCGATTGCGCCGGACACCGAAGAAAGTTTGTGGGACCCAAATGCGATTGCGCCGGACACCGAAGAAAGTGTGCGGGACCCAAGTGGAAGTGCGCAGGACGCCGTAGAAAGTGTGCGGGACCCAAGGTAGAGTGCGCCGGACACCACATAAAGTGTGCAGGACCCAAGTGGGAGTGCGCAGGACGAAGTAGAAAGTGTGCGGGACCCGAGTGGAAGTGCGCAGGACGCCGTAGAAAGTTTGTGGGACCCAAATGCGATTGCGCCGGACACCGAAGAAAGTGTGCGGGACCCAAGTGGAAGTGCGCAGGACGCCGTAGAAAGTTTATGGGACCCAAATGCGATTGCGCCGGACACCGAGGAAAGTGTGCGGGACCCAAGGTAGAGTGCGCCGGATGCCGTCGAAAGTGTGCGGGACCCGAGTGGAAGTGCGCAGGACGCCGTAGAAAGTTTGTGGGACCCAAATGCGATTGCGCCGGACACCGAAGAAAGTTTGTGGGACCCAAATGCGATTGCGCCGGACACCGAAGAAAGTGTGCGGGACCCAAGTGGAAGTGCGCAGGACGCCGTAGAAAGTGCGCGGGACCCAAGGTAGAGTGCGCCGGACGCCGTAGAAAGTGTGCGGGACCCAAGTGGAAGTGCGCGGGACGCCGTAGAAAGTGTGCGGGACCCAAGGTAGAGTGCGCCGGACACCATATAAAGTGTGCGGGACCCAAGTGGGAGTGCGCTGGACGCCGTAGAAAGTGTGCGGGACCCGAGTGGAAGTGCGCAAGACGCCGTAGAAAGTGCGCGGGACCCAAATGCGATTGCGCACGACACCGAAGAAAGTGTGCGAAACCCAAGTGGAAGTGCGCGGGACGCCGTAGAAAGTGTGCGGGACCCAAGGTAGAGTGCGCCGGACACCATATAAAGTGTGCAGGACCCAAGTGGGAGTGCGCTGGACGCCGTAGAAAGTGTGCGGGACCCGAGTGGAAGTGCGCCGGATGCCGTAGAAAGTGTGCGGGACCCGAGTGGAAGTGCGCAGGGCGACGTAGAAAGTTTGCAGGACCTAAGTGTGAGTGCGCAGGACGCCGTAGAAAGTGTGCGGGACCCGAGTGGAAATGCGCAGGGCGCCGTAGAAAGTTTGTGGGACACAAATGCGATTGCGCCGGACGCCAAAGAAAGTGTACGGGACCCAAGTGGAAGTGCGCGGGACGCCGTAGAAAGTGTGCGGGACCCAAGGTAGAGTGCGCCGGACACCATATAAAGTCTGCATGACCTAAGTGGGAGTGCGCAGGACGCCGTAGAAAGTGTGCGGGACCCGAGTGGAAGTGCGCAGGACGCCGTAGAAAGTTTGTGGGATCCAAATGCGATTGCGCCGGACACCGAAGAAAGTGTGCGGGACCCAAGTGGAAGTGCGCAGGACGCCGTAGAAAGTGCGCGGGACCCAAGTAGGAGTGCGCAGGACGCCGTAGAAAGTGTGCGGGACTCAAGTGGAAATGCGCAGGACGCCGAAGAAAGTGTGCGCGACCGAAGTGGGTGATCACAGAACTTTAAATCGTTTTGTGTGACTATAAGAGAGTGTATACCACCCCCTTCTTCACGTCCCCTCACCCAACCACTCATTTAAACTGCCTAGCTGCTTATATGCACCAACCTTTCTAAATCGGGTTTATATACGATAGAAATGTGAGTTAATAAAAATATGCATCCAGAGAACACAAACATCATTACACTTCATTTGGCAATAGAGGTAGCAGGGTGTCGCTTGGTCATGGAGGCATTTACTAAATCTCAAACAGCGGTTGTCTTTATCATGACAGAAATGAATATAAATGAACCACCACTTTAGGACCTCCTAAAACTAAAGAAGGGTCTGTGTGCAACTGCAGTAGAAAGGAGTTTAGCAGGGTTTGCAAAGTTTGAAATGCTTTGTAATTTCTGATTGCTCGAGTTTTGTCGTCGAAACCAGCTCATGGGCCGGCGCAACCGGATTCCAGCGACAGAGGCCGGCGATAGCCGGCAAACGTGAGATCTTTTGTACGCCATTTCACATAGAATCAGCGGATTTCGATTCATTCGCCTTATACTCAGAGATGCCGGCGAAGCCGGCAATGGGCCAACGTAGCCGGACCCCAGCGGCAGAGGCCGGCGTCAGCCAGCCGACGCCGCTGGTCGGGTTACAATCTGAACTACACGCGGGCCATTCCAACAAACGGATTCGATGACGTAGAAACCAGGTTTTTGTAGATCTGGACACATGTACCGCCGCGTTGTCTTGCTGGAAAGTGAAACGCTGACGTCGTGTTCCGGACAAAAATAGCAGTAGATGTGTGCGAAGAGTTTCTTGATATTCCTCCGAGTTCATGCGACAAGAAGTGAAGGCCAATTCCAAAACACCTTCGCTACTGAATGCTCCCCAACACATCAGCGAGCCACCGCCAGAATTTCGTCTGCTGAAAATCAATGGATCCTTGCGCAGATCTCGCCAGTAGGATCGAGCACCATCCGGTCCGACAAGATTAAATTTCTTCTCGTCGGAAAAGATGACCTAAAGTTTTTTTGCGTCATTTCTCGATTTTTCCGGAATTTATGAGACTGCCTTACCTTTGCCCAATCAGTTGCCATGTTCCTCTTTGCAAATTCAAGTCGAGCCTCTTTATGGTTTGCTGATTACGACGGAGTCTTCTTCATCACTTGTCGGACAATGTTTTTATTGCCATTTATGGTGTTCCAGACTGTCGTTTTCGGAACACTGAGCGATAATTCAGACTTAATCTGGTTCAGCGACAGTGTGCTGTTGGAGCAGTTTCGGAATTTGCAAAAAGAACGTGTTATCAACGGGTCCGTGGAAAACTCGTGACATCGACATTTTTCGGAGCAAAATTCGAAAATTCAGGAAAATACGGTGAATTTCGCAAAAAAAAAGAACTGTATCTACAGATCCGTGGAAAATTCGTGATATAGAAGTTTCAGTGTTTCCGGCGAAAGTTCGCAAAAAATGAAGAAATCCGCAAAAAGAACGAATTTTCAACGGTTCCGTGGAGGAGTTTGTCAAAAAAAAAGCAGAGCTTCACTATCTAACCTGGCTCCTGTTGAACTGAGTTTGCCTGCAGATAATAGCTCATAGGCATGCCGTTGAAGAAGTTAAGCTGATATGGATACATTGATTGATGATGAACAATCATTCTCGCGGGGGTAGTTATATGTATCACCCAGTACCTCTAGGTCGCACATCGCCCTACTTTTGAACCATACTTGCCTTGTGGACAGTAGTGAGGACATAGCGGCATGCGGTGACTAGGGGATAGTCATGTCACACCTTAGATGTGCACAACATTTCTCTGCTCCCCTCACCATGGACATTGCCACAGTGATAACAGGACAGCATTTTCTCCCCATGATGTCGTTTTTAGAGCAGATGTTTTTGAAGTTTTAGATGTTTTTCCACTTATATTTCGTTTACTCTTCGGTCAAATAGGTTACACATTATTCATCTGAATCCTTTTGGGAATTTACTGCCATTTTTGAAGTCTTCACCGAAGTACAAGCATTTCAACATGTTTGTGATGAATTCTATCTAAGCTAGCATAACTAATTTGTTGGCATTTCTTTTCGGAGCAATTTTTTCTGAACTTTATTTTTTAAAAAAGCTCTTTAATTTCGCAGTTACTTTGAGATTTTCGAGCTCCAAGAATCATTTCATTGAACTCAGCACATTTCATTTGCTATAATATGTTCTTGAAGCAACTTTTTTGAGTTATTTTGACAATTTGAAATTTTTTTAAAGGTTTAAAAAATTTCTAGTAACTATCCATGATTCAATTATTCCACTGTTGCTGAGCAATCGATTGCAAGATGGCCAGGTTCTGGGTAACAGTAGTCCCGAAGGGTCATGAGCTGTCAATATGGAATCTGGGATCATGAGCTGTCACTAATATTGGTTAAGGTATAGTTACAGTAACCCATATACCAAAGGTATACCACCCTCGGATTGAGGCTCCATACCTGGCCGAGTTTTCAAAGCAACATGCTGCGTCTTCATTGTTTTTTTTTCTTTCTAGCTCTCTCCCACGAAGAACGCGAGAATCCACAATGTAAAAGCTGCATGGAAAGGTAGGAGTTCTGTTCTAAATACGTTCACCATTCTGTGGAATATTGCCGCAATCGCGGGCGTCGGTGGAAGGTCAACTGATACTGTGCTTATCTGGGTTTAATTCCGGTCCGTAATTGCGTCTCGACACGCTTTGCGGCCGCGCGCTTTCGAGTCGGAAGAGTTTCCAGCGCCGCAGCTGCGGATCTGTTGACTCTAGGTGGGTTTTAGAAACTGGAAACTAAACAAAATTGAAAAAAACTGTAAAGAAAGCCATATCGTGTCGGCTTCGGAGCTGGAAACTCGATTGACTCGAGCGCGTGCGGCCGCAAAGCGTGTCGAGACGCAATTGCGGACCGGAATTTAACCCAGATAAGCACAGTAGCGTGGTGGTAGGCGTTACTTTCTCCGGGACATGATGGCGCCACCGCTTCATGGGAAAACGAGGTTTGCAGATCTTTTTTTTGGGTTTGTCGGTTTATGTTCGCTTTCCGTTTAGGCCCCCGTCAGACTCGGTCTAAAACCGGCTGAGTCCGACTGAATCCAGGGCGGAAAAACCGACCTCGGGTGCATTGGCCATGCCCGTGTGCGCGCATAGAACTCCAGTATCGGTTGGGTGGATTGCGGAGGCAAGCAGACGGTTGCAGACAAACACATTCGGTGTATTTTCTGCACCCATCTCCCACCATTTCGGTGCGTATCGACGGGGGGGGGACTCAGCTGATCGACAAACTCGTGCGGGGATCTTACCAACACTGCAGCTGTTGAACGCCTCTCAACCTGCCAACAACGCTAGCGAGTGCGTGAGTCATACATTTGTAGCGTTTTATAGACACTGCAAAAATACTACCACCGCAAAGACCCATCATCCCGCTCTCCCTATTTAAGAGATAAAAAGCTCCCTTAGAATTGGTGCGCAAAGGATCGAGACGACGAAGACGAACATGGCGCGAACGATCCTGCCAACTATTGTGATCCGGACGGTGATCGATGCGCATACACCATACGATCACCTCTCTGCATCCAACAGAAAACCATGCCCCTCGTCTCTGAAGTTACTTGCCTGAGGCCGGCGTCAGAGTCGGTCGATCGATTGAGTCCAACCCGGTCGTTACACACCGAAATAGTGACGGACGAATGCACAAAATCTACTCGATGAGTCCGTCTGCGACAGTCTGCTTGCGTCCGCAATCCACCCAGTCGATACTGGTATTCCACGCGCGCACACGGGCAGAACCAATACACCCGAGTTCGGTTTTTCCGCTCCGGACTCAGTGGTTTTTTGATCAAGTCTGGTGCGGTCTTGTGGGCCAATATCCTATTTATCAGAAGACCAAATTGTAAGTTCATCTATATCCTGATCTCCTCTTTTTAGCTCGATTTTAGCCTATATCGAATACAGTGTATATCTGTCAGGTCAGGTTACTGCCTTCACCATCTCAGCTTGAGGCCACCTTCAGTCGGCAGAGCACATGTATGATTTAAAGGCAGTGGTCGCGATCAAATATGCTTGTCGTCTTTTTCTCTCTAAACCCTTTTCTGGGTCTCGAGTAGTAGGACCTACAAGAAAAAATCGTGAAAAACCACTCTTTTGGGCCAAATTTGAAGCCTGAACTTTCTTGTCTTTTGATGGTGGACGAGCCCACTCCATATCATCGGCATCGATGACCTCTTATATAAAGAACATCAGCTGGCTTGAAATTGAATTTCAATCAATGAACCTTCGGATTTATGTACACATCTAGGCAAAAACATTGACTGGAGTGCTTTCTTTCATTGCTCAACTGTTTTATTTGGTCAATTTGCATTTATTTCCTCCTGTGAATGTCGATGATTTTTGACTGCTCGGCATGAGACTGCGATCTTTTTCATCATCGCTGTGCACGTGTGCACAAACTGGCTTCTTTGGGCCCTAGAAACTCCTAATTATAGTCCGTTTTTCACGGCCCTACCTTCATAGTTTTTCAGCTGTTTTCCACCTGTGCTGATTTTTGTAGTTTTTCAATAACGTTTTCATCGTGACCACTGCCTTTAACTAACTAGAGCTACTATACGGCCAGCAGTGGTATAAAGTAAAGATTTCCGAAAAGTAGTGATACCTGACTTACCATAAAAAATGTTCCAATCGTTGCGAAGTAGACTCCTTGTCCAATATTCACGGACCCTCTAGCTTTCCATTCCGAATAGTTGCGACTACTACAGTTATAGTCTTCGGAATCTAGCAACCAAGGTATGCTGAGATAGAAGGCGTGCATCTAAAAATTTTTATTTCATAATTACTTGCCAAAAATGCGATAGCTCAAACTTGTCAGTTTGGCTTCTGAGTGCAATAGATGATAAGATCCAACTGAAGGCCGAATTACTGATAAGGGTAATGAAACACGTAGGCAGCCTTTAATGAGGCCTCAATTTTTGAATAAAATATGGTGGTTTCTGATCCAAAACAATCAGAACATGAATAGATGTTGCTAAACTAGAATGGTATCGCTCGTGTGGTTGGATTCATTTTTGGGCTTCAGAAATTAACAGAAACGTCAAGCTGATACATCTTCTTCAGTAAGAAAATTGCTAAGAAAGAATCATAAATCACTATAAGGTAGGCAAAGTCTCCGAAAGAAAGGGCGTCTTCACATGATTTCTTAGCCGAAAAAAATGTGAGCAAATGTAAGCAACAAACATCATGGCGAAGGTTCTGTGAATAACTAACCTGGTAGTGTTATCACGCAGCAAACATCAGTGGGTGAAATCGTTGCTTATTTGGAATGATTTCAAAAGACAATAATTATGAACAAATGTATACTAATGAACAACTTACAGTAGAAAACCTTGAGACGCTAACGTTCCTCGTAATCAGCGAATGAGCCAAGATCATGGCTTTGTGTCTGTGTTCGAGCCTGCTCCTCCGGGTCGCATCTGCACATGACTATCCCTCGTAGAAAAAGAGAAATACGCAAGGGCCTAACAGGAGTTGGTGGAAAATACATTTTGAAAAAGCACCAGGAAACTTTAGTAAATTCCACTTTTCCCTAGGCATATTTGCAATTGAGACTCGTAGGAAATGTTTTAGTCACAAATACACAGCTGTCTTTAAATAGTGCGCTACAGCGACGTAAAGTCTTCAATTTCGGCAAGGGTACGATTGATTATTTGGCACATATGCACAAACCGTATTTCCTGTAATTGAACACCCGCGTGTACTATTTTGCAACTTCCTCCAAAAGGGGGGGGTTAATTTAGAGGAAGGGGATCAAATAGAGGGGAAGTTTCTGATTTTCAACAGACAAGTCAAGAGTCAATATGGGCAAACGAAGGTTATTAGGCAGAACAAAGTGGGACAATAATGACTTACTCGACGAACTTCACGAAATCATCATTGATAAAGTCAATGTTCAACTCCTTCTTAAAATCAATCTCCTCGAAATTGTCAATAAGATTATGGGTGTCGACCTGTCGAGCAGCGCGTAGCAGTTCACTTCCGTTAGTAATGGGTGTCCATCGTCTTTCCAGCTGAAGGGGGGAGGCTTTAGTAGATGGGGGTGTTCTATTCTTCAACCTCCACCGAAGGTGGGATAGGTTCAATTAGAGGGGGATGTTCAATAACAGGAAATAAGGTATATCCTCTTATTTCGGAGTGGGATGTATTTCCGTTTAGCGAGAGCGGCTGGGCGCGTGGGCTGCGTCTCGTTCTCCCCACGAAAAAAAAACGATTCTCCCAATCGAATTACGGGTGATTTTTTCGGTTGGAAGCTAAGGTAAGGGAGCGCTATTTTCAGGGTGCTAAGGAAAAAGCTTCCGTGTTTGGCTCAAAGGTTTTTTGGGCTATACTGGATCCTGAACAAGAATCTGGGGTTTGTTTGTCGACATTCTGAGGGCACGGTATATATTACGCTATTTAGGGGCGTAAACTATCTTGGCATCTTGGAAAGCAATAAGTGTATCTCCAGATTTTGTTCAGCATCCCAAATAACCACACTGAGAAGCTATCAGCTAGATCTGCAACTTTGACCAAACTAACCTATAACAACCGTATTCTACAGATATCTACTGAAAATTGATGAACGGCCCTCAGATGCGTGTTGATCACACTAAATAACCTCCACATAGTAGGGCCGAGGCAAATCTGTAGTAGCGTTCCGTTAATCATCAAAAGTCGCATTTTTCGCCAAAAATTTGCCCTCGGGGGAGGGCTGTGAACCAAACCTCACGAAGTTTTTTGAAAATCCACAAATGAACGAATGATTTATGTTCAAGATCTCGAATAACACACAGAAAAAAATTTACTCAAAAAACCTGAATCTACATTTTTTCTGAACATAAATGAAAATTGTCTGATCTCTAGTAAGCGATCTGACCCCCTGAGAAAATCTCTCAGGATTTCTGTTAGGAGAATTGCTTTGCTCCTGTACACTTGTATTCAAAAACTGGTATAAATAGGTGTAACTTTTCTCAGAAGATTTTCGTTTACTTGATTTCGTTTTTGAGAACAACTTTCTGCTTGTCGTCGTAACGAACCACGGTATAGTTGTTCTTACGTGGATAACAACTTGAGATTCACCAACTTGTCACCAATAATTGATCTTACTGTAAGAACAACTTTATAACAAGTTATCAGCCTTGTGTTGTTATCTGGTCGTTGATACCGTACAGCAGAATGTAGCTGACTTGTCAACAACACTTTCCGATCCACCCAGGGAACACTACTCTAACGCTGCATTGATTCGTAGCAGTGAGAACTGCTAGGAATCAATATAGGGATTAGGGAGTATTTCCTAGGATCCTCAAACCTTATCCCATGTTTCGAACACTGAGATACGGTTTGCACCTCCTAAAAAACACCGCTCTGTTGATACAGTGTTTCTTGGAAGGCCTCACCGTAAAGAATTATTCTTAAAAAATGCACAAATATGTTTATCCCAACAACTCATACAATGGAATAAAGACGGCAGCTACACATAAATCTAGAGAGGGTCATGTGAATGAATAGTGCACAACCTAAAAGAGCATCATTCAAGGATAGCGAAAAAACACAAAATTTAATACGAAATCGAAGAACATGGTAACAGAGGAGGGATAGCACCAACATGGCGAAAATCGCACTAAAGCTTCAGATTAGATAGTTTCATGGACCGGTACACAGATCCGCAAAACTTGATGTATTGACGTTTCGTGACTTGTTCAGATGTTTGTAAACTACAGCGGTCCAAAATTTTAGACAGAAATTTACGACCTGAATATAGCAAAGCAGAGAGTGGAAAGCTCATCCAGAAGAGATACCGAACTTTTTGGGACCGAATTCAGCCGTTTTTGAAAGGTTTGCAACCTAATAAAAATTCTACAGCCTCTTTATGAATTTTATAAAATTTGATTTAAAATAGATACACTTTGTAAAATCTGTATTGCTTGGGAAAAGATCTGATGCTCAGCAGGATCACTATCCTGCAGGAATGAAATACTGACCCACCGTATTTTCTCTAATAGTAGTACACCAATAAGATATGGCTGAAAAATAGAAGTGCACACTCTTTTTGAGGTAAACCCCTATTAGTAATAAATACCAGAATGAGGTCAAAATAGAAATTTAGATTCGAAAGCAGCGCTTAGAAAAGGCGATAATAATGAAGAGTGTGCATGCGACGACTCAATCGGAAGTAAATGGCTGACTTTTCATGGTAAATGATTTTCGATGAAATTCACAGTTTTTCGATGAAAAGATCCACTATGAGAGTTCCAAAAAATGAAGCTGAAAAATAGAAGTACACCATCTACCTGAAGCGTACCTTTAATTGAAGTAATCCCAAAAAAGAGGCTTGATACTTAGAAGTTTATGTACTTCTCAAAGAGAAAATACTGTACTCAAGTACCCTGCTAGCGCCACCTGTCGCATTCGTTGATTAAAAAGCAGTTTTGCTCGATCTGATCCATCAGGCATCACGATTTACATGCCTTTGCATGGCATCACGATTTACATGCGTTCATGAATTCTTTCTCCTCTTTAGATTTGGTGTGTTTGCTGCCACATTCGTACTATACCAGAGGAATTTAGTGACACAATGGTAGAAACAGAGACACCGCCGCTCCGCTTTCAAAATAGCGAGATAATAGCTGTGTGGCGGCTTTCTAGAGTGATGATACAAACCATATCTGTGTTGCTGAGATGAACTCATAATCTTCGCATCCCTACAAAGAAAGCATATAATGCGTAGGTTAGATCTGCCTAAACAAATTGTATTTCAGTATCTCTATAGTAAATCTTTGCATTACCCCGCCACAAGCAGCTGGTTTCAGAAAATATGAGCTTTTTTAAAGTTCCGCGAAAAAGCAAGGGTACCCAGCAGGAATTTTTTGGGGTGTTTTTTTTTCTAGGGTGCTGGAAACGAATCTGGGGTCTGTTTGTCGAAATTCTGAGGTTCACTGTAAGTAACGGTAGGTAATAAGCGGTTTAGGGGCAAAACCTACTTTAATAGTTCGAATATCGGCAAATGGACATCAAATTCGTGTTCACCGCCCTAATAACTCCCGCACACAAATTTTGAGTCAAACCTGAGACCTTGATCAAACTACCATATACTCTCCGTAATCTACCGCAGATCGGTGAACGGACCTCACATTCGTGTTAAGCACATCAAGGTACCATCAGAGAATGATTTCGAGGCACATCTATCGAAGAAATTCGGAAATCGCAAAAGTGGCGTTTTGGCCCCACCATTTTTCCCCGCTGGGACGCTTTGAGCGAAATAAGAAGAAAACTTTGGACAATCGACGAAGATATGTACATATGTACCTCAGATTCGTGATCAGCGTTCCGAAAAAAATCCGCTTCAAGAATTTTAGGTCATATCTGGTACATTTTTTCTGAAGCGCTTTCAGAACCCCTTATTGATACAGGTAACAGCTCAACCAAAAATCCGTTCAAGTCCGAAACGCTATCTGTCGCACAATGTTCGGGAAATGAGCTAACACCACCTGAGCAAAGTTCGGGTGAAAGCACATTTCACGAGCTTTGTGCAGAATGATAGCGTTTTGGACTTGAACGGATTTTTGGTTGGGCGGATACTTGTATCGATAAGAAGTTCTTCATTGAAGGGTTTCAGTCAAATCTGGAAAATAGGCGCTTTTGGAACCCTCTATCAGATACAGATAAACATTCCACCAAAAATTCGTCAAAGTCCAAAACACTATCAATCTGAGCAAAATTTTCATCTGAACGGTTGCTTTGGGGCGATGAACACGATTATGAGGACCGTTTCCAAATTGCCGAAAGTTTACTGAACGTTTTGGAAGATAAAAAAGCACGAAAAACAATCGTATTGAGCTTATAACTTCTCGGAAGCATCGGCTCGAGACGGGGTACTGAGCAGTTTCACTACAGACGCCCAAGAGATACTAGCAATACAATTCGTTTCCGCAGATCCGACATACGTTTTGTATGCTTCCCTTGTTAGTCATTTTTTGATCATTTCGAGAGGTGAACACTTCTAGGAAACACTGCACCCAAGATCAATAAATCAGATCATTCGCGTAGGGTCTATGATGTCGTTGGATGGAGCAGGAAAAAAATCAAGCAGGTGGTTTTCATTGCCTGAATCGGTTCGGCTTGGTCGAAAACCTACTTGCCCAGAACTTGACGGGCTCTAAATGATCCGCTAGCCAACTGTGCCACGCGGTAAGGCCCGAACACCTTCAAAAACCATGATAATTTCAAATAAACGCAAATCAATGAACGAACAATGAAAACGTGCAAAATCGGGTGCTGATTCCGATTTCAGATTTGTAAGATGTTGAGTCTTTAAAAAGGGAAGTGTTTATGGCGGTAAACGCATCTGTAAAAATTATGTTTTTATAGTATATCTTAGGCCTTATCTTACAGTATCCCACCCCGAGCTGCAGGTTCCACGAAGTTACAAGCCTGGAAAGGTCGTTTTTTGTGTTTTTTGTAGTCTCCAAAACGCGCGTTAGTCTCTGGAATATCTGGAAATGGACCTCATAATTGTGTTCAGCGCCTAAAACTACCCCCTCCCTGAGCTGAATTTGGCTGAAGGCGCACTTTTCAATTTTGTGCAGACTGATAGCATTTCGGACTTGTACGGATTTTCGGTTGGGCGTTCATTCATACCAATTAGAGGGCTTTTGAAGCAGTTTCAGAAAAAATTCCATATATGACTAAAAATACTTCCAGGTTGAGAATTTGAGGTGCTGATCACGATCCTGGGGTCTGTGTTTCGATTTTTTAAAGTTTTTGACTAAATTCGTTCAATGCCCCAATCGGGGGAAAATTTGAGGGCAAAATGCGACTTTTGAAGGGGAAATTTTCTATGGATTTCACAGTTGGAAGTCGCATATCGTTAAAAGGAGGAATATTTTCTTGAATCCGTCGGAGTACATATCGTGAGTAGTCGGTGCTGCTTTTGATATTCGATCGATGCAGGACACTCAAAAACACTTTCAAAAATCCAAATGCAGAAGTAAACATACATGGGAAGTGTTAAGAAAAGGCAGTGCTCACGATGAATATCGCACTCGAGTTCGACCCAAAAATGGGATTGTTTGGTCGTGAGGTAACTAACAGTGAAGAAACAGCGAAGAAAAACGTCCAGAATAAGTCAAAATAATGGTTTCTAAATTCAGGGCGTGGACGAGAATCATGGGTCCTGCTGATTTCGGCAAGCGCGCGCTAATCCCGAAATCTGTGCGAATCGATAATGCTAACTGCGGCAGAGTTGCTTTGCAAATTGCCATCGAAACGTATGCGGCGCCACAAGCTCGTCCGATTGGGGGCGGACCGGGATAGGTAGGCGCACCGGGAGAGCTTTCAAAGCCGTTTGTAATTATTTCTGGCCAGTTTTCGTTGCTTTGAAAAATGATAAGCCGGCTCTGCCGGCCACCCTCCATGTAGTATTCGTTTGGCGAAGCCATGTTCAGCAAATTTACACATAGAGATTGCTCTTCTATTACTTGTACAATTACTACTCGAAGTTTCTCCGCACTCTGCCGCGCGCGATCTTTTTGTGAAACTAGCGCAAAAACTATTTTTTCCGAAAACAAAGCGATTTTAGGGAGCTTCGGTCCAAAGTGCACATTATGATGTAGGAATGTGAGCTACACATATGATAGCGTTTTCAGAACCTAATAACGTCTTCGTTCAAAAAAGTTACATGGATCGGACGCTTTTTCATCAAGTTTGGCAAATGCTTCCCGTTTTTACAAGACTTAGCGCGGGTGTTGTAGTTACCGTCTAAAATATCAGGTAACTACTGATAAACGTCTTCATGTCTCCCAGTTGCTATTGGTCAACACTCCAAGGAATGCCCGTTCTACGACCAATCGGCGCCATGAACGGACGCGCTCAATTAAAGGCAGTGGTCGCGATCAAATATGCTTGTCGTATTTTTCTCTCTAAACCCTTTTCTGGGTCTCGAGTAGTAGGACCTATAAGAAAAAATCGCGAAAAAACCAGTTTTGGGCGAAATTTGATGCCTGAACTTTCTTGTCTTTGATGGTGGACGAGCCCACTCCACATCATCGGCAGCGATGATCTCTAATATCAAAAACATCAGCTGGCTTGAAATTGAATTTCAATCAATGAACCTTCGAATTTATGTGCACATCCAGTCAAAAACATTAACTGGAGTGCTTTCTTTCATTGCTCAACTGTTTTTATTAGGTAAATTTGCACATATTTTTTCCTCTGAATGTCGATGATTTTTGACTGCTCGGCATGAGACCGCGATCTTTTTCGTCAGCCCTGTGCACGTGTGCACGAACTGGAGTCTTTGGGCCCTAGAAACTCTAATTCTAGCCCGCTTTTCACCGCGCTACCTTCATAGTTTTTCAGCTGTTTTTGATATAAGCTGATTTGTGTAGTTTTTTCGATAATGTTTTTCATTGTGAGCACTGCCTTTAACTATCGAGGAGAAATTAAAAAAGATGGAGGTTAAGTACGATCTAAATAAAAACAAAAGCAGTTAGGCGGGGAGTTCATCGTGTATCGTGAGCAGGGATTAGCGGAATTCCGACTTCCGATTTCCGCAGGTTTTTAGGCCTCGTAATTCCGCTTTCCGATTTTCGAAAAATGGGTGCGAAAATCGGAAGAATTTTGACAACTGACTGTTTCTCTGGAAAGACGAACGGTGTACAACCGTATATGACTTGGGAGGACAATCCTAAAGATCTGCTGTTCCACTGGATTTTCACGCTCCTGGCCGTTTTTCGTCGTACTTCCATCTTTGCCCTTCTTTGAGGGACCCAAAGCTTACGTTCCCGCTGGAAAACGGGCAGTATTTTCATCCTTAACACTGTCTTTAAAGAAACTCAATTTCTGTGGGATCCAGGAATGTGTCTAATTGAAATTTTATAATTAGTTGGACGTTAGTCTTTCAAAGAGCCAGGGCTCTTGTTAGTCGTTAATCCTTAGCCGTTATGTATCTAGACTCTGACAATAAGCAATGCGAATGCCGAACATAGCCTTCAAGGGTAAGGCCGGGATCGTAAAGTTCACCGCAATGTTAAAAGGACATTGTGCGGTTGCGGTCATACAAAAAACTACGATGGAAAACTGGCTGCTTGCCAAATTTCATTATCGATTGACAACACAGCTGATTTTCTGGGTGAGTTTCGGTTTTTCATTCTTTACTTGTTTTTTTCGGCATTATTTTTGTTTCCGACAGTTTAAAGGCAGCATACACTCTCGTAAACGTGATTGAGATAATTACGGAAATAGAATGGTGTGGCTCAGATTACAACGCCTACGCATTTTGAAGCGTCAAAAACGACCCACAATGCCGCTACATGAGTTAGAAGTTGGCCCGCCCTGTATTTTGACGCCTCCTGTATTTGCCCTTTTCCTGCAACGCAAGGTTGATGGGTCATCTTCAGCGTCGATACTGTTAGCGGATTGCCTAACAAGTGAATCACACACGTCACTGACGGCGAAGATGACCCAGCAACCCTGCGTTGGAGGAAAAGGGCAAACTCAGGGAGCGTGAAAATACGGGCGGGGCCAAACTCGCTACTCCTTTAACGGCATTGTGGGTCGTTTTTGATGCTTCAAAATGCGTAGGCATTATTTTGTAAGCCATACGGTTCGATTCTAATGGTTCTCCCAACCACGTTTACGAGCGTGTTTGCTGCCTTCGAATATTGCGAATAGGGGCTATTCTTAGTGTGTGAAGGTAACTAGCCATTTGTTCGGGCTTGGCAATGCCTTTTTTTCAAAATTTCGTTTTGAAAACGAAAAAACGGCGAATTCTTCACGCACGCTAAGAAAAGCCCCTATCCATTATATTATACGATTCAGTAACAAAAAATAAGCCAAAAAAAAAGAAAAACCGTAACTCATCCAGAAAATTAGCTGTGCTTTCGATCAATAATAAAATCTGTCAGATCCAGGTTTTCCATCGTAGTTTTAGTGTGTGACCGCAACCGCATTATGTCCTTTTGATATTGCGGTAAGCTGTACTTCCAGCGACGAGCGACACAAGTCCGCAACCGCACCATGTCCTTTCAACATTGCGGTAAACTATAGAACTGTTCTGTGCAAATAGCATTCTAGGATATAATTTCCAGAATATATTTCTGAACAATTTTCTCTGAGTTCTTGAATACGACTGGTTAACAATTTGTAGAATGCTCACAGAATAGTCCTGTGGCTTCCACTTCAAAGTCCTTGTTTTGAATTGAGAACGGGTTGAGCGTTTTTCCCAGCTGTACAATTTCTCAGGGACCATCAAAATCATTGAGGGCTCTTCGCTACAAAACCTAAATTTCACTCTCTCAGGGGTGTAGCGCTTTCGTTTAGCTTCGAAGCGACGCCGCGCCTGCTGCGTGACGTTATCTTGGAGCCAAAACATTGATATCCTAGGTCTGGAAGCCGCTTTGTTAAAAATAATAATGACTGCAGGGTATGAATATTCTGTACGACACACGTATGTACAGTTTGCACGGATCGCATTGGTAGTGTGCATTCCCCATTGGAGGTTGGCGCAAACTCGGTACATGTTATAACACGTGGTACCGAGTTTGGGCCAACCGTCGGTAATGAACGCAAAGTATCAGATGATCAGTGCCGACTGTGCATATCTCGAACAACTACCAGCGATATATAGACCAAATTTGTTGTGATTCCTCGACTGGGTAGCGATGATAGTGAGTAAACATTTTTTAAATTCTGTATTGATTAAGGAAATCTTTCATTTCTTTAGTCGTTCGACGTAACACTGAAAAAAAGCCCGGTAGTCCTTGAAGCTTCTAGTCTCCAGTCGCAATTACGCACATCCCTGATGGGATCCCCATGGAACCAGAAATTTTCTTCGTAATGGTTTAAGGCCTAGGATGGAGAAGTATCTGGGGAATGATGATTGAGTAATGGCTATGCTTTTTGACCGAAGGGTCAAGGACATATTTTTCGATGTCAGCAGCAAGTATACTCTGTTCCGTTTTCCGATTCCAAATCCCGATTTCCGCAGTTTTTCGGCTTCGGAGTTCCGCTTTCCGATTTCCGAAATTTTTAAACTTGTCTTGATTTCCGATTTTCGAATTCCGAAATTTAAATTTTGTTTCGAATTCCGATTTTCGATTTCCGAATTTTTAATTTTGTTCCGATTTCCGAAATTCGATTTTTTTATTCCGCTCATCCCTGATCGTGAGGTTGCGTCCTTACACAATGGGAACTGCTTGTTCTTCGGGTCACCTGTGGCTCGACACTCCGCACGTAGAACGAGGAGTGGCTCCTGCCCCCTCATAATCGTTCATGCATTTTGCCCCGGTGGAAATTCGAAGACGGTTTTAGTCGTGGACACTGCCTTTATGTGTTAATCTTTGTCACCCTAGTAATCCGCCCCCTCAGCGTGATGGTCAGCCTCCCATGCGACTGTGCGCTATACGACTCTACTCTGAGAACGAAAGGCTGAAGAGCTGCTAGGCGAATCGCTTGTTGTGGTTGGCCATAGTTGTGTCAAGCGGCTCCGGCAATATGGGTTCTTTAATACCGATAAATTGTGCAATAACGACGATTGACCAATTTTGGTGGCATCAGGACCCTTGTTGCATAACACCTGTCATATAGAGTATCTCAATTCTCCAAAAAAGCGAGATGCAGACAGGTATTATGGAGCGATCTCTTAGAAGTTACGAAAGGTCACGTTTTTTCTTGACTGCCGAATTCAGTACCTACTCCATATATATATATATATATATATATATATATATATATATATATATATATATATATATATATATATATATATATATATATATATATATATATATATATATATATATATATATATATATATATATATATATATATATATATATATATATATATATATATATATATATATATATATATATATATATATATATATATATATATATATATATATATATATATATATATATATATATATATATATATATATATATATATATATATATATATATATATATATATATATATATATATATATATATATATATGCAGGTGATGATTAATTTTAGTTAGGTCTCTGGTTTTCCCGTTTTTGTCAATTTCTCCTATCGTTCTGGCTCGCACCAACGACCTCAAATCAAGAAAAATGGAGGATGGAGAAGCGCGTCCACCAATCTTTTGCTATTAAAACCAAAGGAACCCCAAAAATCATAACTTTGGCCGTGGGGACCTTGAACAATTTCAGAGAGACATACCGGTGTGACAAACATTTCATTCTCTCACAAATAAGCATGATATCTGCAATATACATTCTTACGAGGACTGTCCAGAAAGCGCGATGCTATCGCTCCTGGGCGCGGTGGGCCCCTCAACGAATGCCGGAAATACGGTAGAGACGCCTGTCGGACTAGTTCGGGCGGCGCTGTCTGAGTCATCAGTCTTGGCCCCTGCTGTGACCGAGCGTGGTCTTCCATCCTGCAGCTCCGTGCGGCTCCTTTCTTCCTCGCCGTTGTCGTGCTTCATTTCGGGGCCTCTGGCCTTTAGAAAACTACCAAACCTATAATACAGTTGGCTTGCGAAAAGCATTCTCAATAAACAGATCAATAACAACGGCTCGTATTATTGAATCGTAATGAAAATTCCAGTGGTGCTTTCCTTCTTTGTTATATTTATTCCATCTTCTATTCCATCCTTTCTCCAAGATCTCTTTATATTTCTATCGTATCATGAAATAATTTAATTTGGTTGTGTTCTGTCGTGTATGCAAGAGGGTTATACATACTTCGCAATACTTATATTAGTCAGGATACGTATTGACTAGTCCAGGAAAGGCCAAGTTGGTGGCACCAGGTTGCCAATGCGCGATTGTGGTATTACCGTTATTATACCCTTATTACAGTACACAGCTTGCTGGGGTATTTAGTACAGTCTATTATGTCATCGGTAAGGAGTCTGTCGGCCGGACTCCCCGGGACTGAGGTCTGGTGTCGGACCCGGGGAAAAATCTACCGTTTCGCAAAAAGCACGGTGATTTGAAAGTTTGGGTGACAAGCAGGGATGTGCGGCAATTGCCGTTTGTCGTTTGCCGGTCATTTTTTGGGACTTTTTTGCCGTTTGTCGTTTGCCCAAATTTCTGTTGTTTTTCCGGCAAAACTCGGCACAACAGTGAAAGGAAACTTCGCCCATGCTCGCGGCCGTGGAGGCACTAGGGGTGAGCCAAGTATCTAGTGTTTGATTAACCGTTTTCCTAAGGTTTTGACTTTTCTGTTTTTCACTTTGCCGCCTGGCCATTTCTGAACAAGATAAGGGATAAAAATTTGTTCAAAATCTCACTACATGTATTCTGCTAAGCAAGCGTGCATGTGTGGACGCGTGAGTGAAGCGCCCGCGATGAATTATGAATACGAGTTTTCTGCAGATACAAACTCTGGAGCAGTTCTAGTGGGCTCTCAATTGCGATTATAACCGGCAGCGTAGCGGTGGGCCTTGGAGGAATATAACATGCCAAAAGGATGCTTTGATGAGAAAGCGACCCTTCGCTCCTGGTGGTGGTCAAAATAAAGTGCCCACTAAAAGTGCCCCAGGGCTCAAGAATTTTAGTAAAGTCTAGAAAACCCTTGTGAGCTGCCGATTTCAATCATCACCAGCAGCGGACCGGTGGGATTCGGTGAAATATAACTGGTAATGAGGAGACTCCGAAAAAAGCATCTGCTTCTTACTGCGATAGTCGAAATCCGAATCTTTCTTGAAAAGAACCAGATCTTAACTTGCATAACATGAACACTTGGAAAACCTTTCAAAGATAGCGAAAACCAGATTTTCAGCCTATAATGGGCCCGCCTTTCCTTCTAAGATAGGATTCCATGACCAGTATAGGCGAAATAGACCTTTCAGTTCCAGTGGAGGGTAATGGATTTAGCGGTAGCGCTTTCGTTTCTGTTCCAGGGTTTTGACAGACTCTAGTGTAGCTGAAAGAAGCAGGAAGCATTCGTGTGACACACGTGTGCAGGGACTCTGAGAAAGCTTACCGCGGAAGTGCCAGGAAGGTACCGCGACCTTCGATTGTGCCGCGATAGTTCCACGGTAGTACCGCAGCTGCTCCGTGATGATCACTGTGCAGTGGGGATTCTGTTACAGTGTCTTGAAGGTCGACAATGCCGCGATATTGCCGCGACAGTACCGCTGTAGATCCGTGTTAGAACCGCACGTGCTTCAAGAAGATGCATCAGCGAACCCGCGTCGACGACGACGCTCTGTTCTGTGTGGTGATTCAAGATTTTTGCCAGTAAAATAGACCAAGTTTGATATGCCTCCCGTATCTCCTAGATCGCAATAACGGGGCTACCCTCTGCCCTATCAGACAGAGGACGTAGGGACCTCGGGTGTGTATTTTTATTCGTAGGCCCATCATGACTAACTTCATATGAGTTACTCGCAGTCAGTCCTATTTTTGTTAGAACTCGGGCACCGATCGCGGAGCCGCAGCGGCATTACTGAGGTGCCGCAGCGGCACTATCGCGGGGCCGCCACGACATTGCCACTGCGACTGCGCGTTAGTGCCGCTTCGGTGCCTGTAGGAACCTAAGCGCCTTCCACGCAAAGCCGCAGCGGCGATTTCTTTGATTTCCATACAGTCCCACATGCCTTGTCTCTGTTCATCTGATGCCTCGAATTGTAACTATTCCTTTTGAATTGGAATTATTAGAATGTTGACATAAGTGTGTGAAAAAAAGCAAAAAAAGTAAAGCGGCACAAGTGAATAACTTTTGAGTCAATCTAGGGGGTGCGCCCGAAGAGGCGCTCTGGTATAGGAGGGGCCTGAGAGCGCATGGCGCGCGCACCTTCTCTCGGACGAGTCCCTTTTACATCGCTATGCGTTTTTCTTGGATATTCCTAGAATTATTAGCTATTACTATTATTCGATTTCATCTCTGGTGCCGCCCAGATGATAACTATTTCTCCTATTTGTTTCTCTTATCCACGAGAAGGTGTCCACGAGAAGGTGCGCGCGCTCTATGGCCCCGCCCACATCGAAGTGCCTCTTTTCACTCCCCCAAAATATTCATATGCCGTTGCGTTCCACGATTAGCTGAAAACTGTATCCAATCAAATACTGGATGCCATGAAATACTCCAAGAAACGTCTCCTCTCTCTCAGAGTACAGAGGGCAGCGAGACTGAGAGTACTTTTTTGCAGTGCAAAGGCCATTTCTTCGATTTAGACTCATTAACAAAAGAAGCGGTGGATAAGGCATGCAATTTTGTTGCCCTGTGGAGTCAGTCTAGCTTCGTTTGGTGAACCACATCCTGTCGTTAGCGAAAGGAAATTCCGGACCGCAGATGCGGAGAACCGCTGTTACAGCACGCAGCTAGGCGATTGTCGTGCCGAGACCTCGTGATCTCAGCACGGTTTCGGGCGGAGTGTGGATCATAACTACGGTTGTCTGCAGCTGTGGATCGGAACTTCCCTCCGAGAAAGAGTGTTACCCCAACCTTACTCTTTGGGGAGGTGAGAGGGAATCTCCACCAAGGAGAAAGGTGATAAAGTTTGGGGCGAAGCCCTGGAGATGGAATTGAAATTTCGCGTCATCCGTGCAAATCGCTTTCAAAGTGAGGTGGGTTCCATCACCGGTTTTGCGCTCATAATTTTTCACTTTCAAAGAGTGACCTTTTGTACAGACCGTTTCTGAAATCCACATGAAATTTACCTTCGAATAGCGGTTTTAGGTAGGAAAAATACGTTTCCGATCTTCTAGCTGATTTTAATTTATGGATTACTTTTGCTCACTAGAAGGAATCAGCTTCTCGCCCATAGCTTTTTTTTTACCTTGAAGATAGATGTTTGGTAAAGGCTGTTTTTGTAATTCTTATAGATTTCTGCGTCTTGTAGCACTCTTAGACTGGGAAATACAGTGCGGTCGGCTGCCAAGGGACAAAAGGCGGCGGCGTGCGGCGGCCGCCGCCGTTTTTGTGCGGCGCCCAATTCAGTAGTAGTTTTACACTGAAAACAGCTTTCTTGTTCATTTATATTTTCAGATCCTCCTTTAGACAAACATACAATCCCACTGAAGAAATCTGGAGAAATTTCGATGAGTTTGATTTTTTTTCTGAAAAATGAGATCAGGGAACTATGATTTTCCGTGAGCTCATAAGTGTCTTCAAGAACACTATATGTTCGGAAGGGAAACATAATTATCAGGAAGTATACTGTGTGACAAAAATAAAGCTTTTTTCTCAGAAAACTAACCAGCGGATATGAAATATTCTCATCTGAAGATTATACTACTGCAATACGGCAACCGACTGATTTTATTTTTGGCTTTTTTGCAGGTGTGCACTGATTCAAGAGTTATGGTAGCGATTCTGACGCTGTAAGCACGTACCCACGAATTTCCTGAAGGAACTTCTTGCCGATCAGGAAATTTTGGAAAAATATCGAAATTTCCGGAGATTTTTAGAGAATCAGAAATCTGCTAAAACTTCCATACAAACGTATTGTCTTGTTTTCAAATATTTCCTGTAGTACTCAGAATAGTACGTTGCTAGAATGTCCATTATTCTTTATCGGGTCACTGAAACCAGAAATAATTTTGACCTAACATTGTTCCCCGGAACGTCTCGATAGTTTATGAAATCTTCGACATCATAACTAACACCAACACGATTTACAGAGGAAGTTAAATATGAAAAGCTCATGTGGACACAAAGGACACTAGTGAAGTAACGGAAACACAAAACAGAGAAAACCTTTTTTTTTTCTAAAAATCGGGATTTCATAATTTTTTTCTCTGGATTTCCAACAGCTGTTTAAAAACTCGGATACGCAACGTTGTGATGATTTTCATGTCTTTTGAAGAAGAGCTCACATTCCTATTCTATAACATAGTTTATATCTGAATTTTGGAAGATAAGGTGTAGAAATAGATTTTCAAAAACCGATCCGCGCTCACTTTGGCGACGTATTTTTCATGACGAACATTATGAACATTATGTGGATTTATTTAAAGAAAACGGTCATGATACTTCGGCGAGTGGTCGGTCTAGAGCAAGTGAATATTCCTGAGATCAATGGAGAAATTTTCACTGAAATCCATTCAACTTCAAATTTGCGAAAATAATCATGTAGAAAGTTCAGTAATTGCAACAGCGTCAAACTCTCTGTGTGCTAGTTGCACGAACGCGCTCATTACCTTCAGAACAGGAGAAAGGTTACTATAGAATTTCTATTTGTAGTCAGAAATAACTCAATGATAACTGAAAACAATGGGACCCAAACATAGCTCATCGTGCCCAAAAGTCATATCCTTAGATTATCCCGGCCCCAAATCGGCTCTTACTGTGAAACAGAAGCGGATAGCTCACATACAGAATGCTTATGGTTAAAGTCTTATAGGAACTCATAAATAAAGTCTCGGAAGCGAGTGCGAAAAAATTCGATTTTGGCGTCGAAGGAATTCTGAGCTGTGGGTCTGATCTGGGCTCTTAATTGACAGATGGGCTGTCATTAAAACGAAATCTACAAAATTTGTGCTCGCTCACAAAAATACCAAAACAGTATTCAGATACATAGAAAAAACTCATGCGCCAAATTTTGTGCGAAATGCGGTTGACGGAGGGTAGCTGTGCGCAAAAAATGACACCCGTTAGGACTGAAATCGAGATTTTAAAAAGTGCGAAATCGTCGATTCTACAAAGATTCTTTTTACGCCAGTGCGAAGATAGGAATAAGTAGGATGTGGCAAATATCATGACTTCTCTGAATATGTCCCACATTCTTTCCCTTGGCAAAGATATGCCCCCGTCCTGCTAATTGCTGACTTCGCACCTCCATTCCGGCGCGTCAGGTCACGAAAGGGGCTCACCAACAGCACAGGACTAAACCCATCCATGGGTCTTGTAGTTGTTTTCTTTTCTAGAAGGCACAACTGATACAAAGTTGAAAATAGGAGATCTAATACGTCTCAAATATCAACAATACTGAAGATTGAGTCATGTTATCTATTGTAATTCTAAATAAAGCAGGCTCAGTACCGAATGGTATAGCACTCTTGTTTAGCACGTCTAACAGACATGAGCTATCGTCGTTAGCCTTCGAATTAATGATTAATTTTAGTTTCGTAGTTTGAGAACACCCCGAATGAAGGAATATTGCGTATAACCCCTTCTGAAAAACATTGATTAAATGAATTTTTCGAATATAGCCTTTTCATAATTACCGAATGGATCAATGGATTCGAACAAGCCAACTCTGAAGTTTCGGAATAAACGAACTTTTTGGATAACGCAATTTCAAAAATTTCAAATTAATGGATAAATTCGAAAAACCTATCCAACATTCGGTCGAATATTCTTTAGAAAATTAACAAAAATTTTCGAATGTATATTCGAATTTTTGATTTATTGAATAATTCATTCTCCGAACAATTCATTGATATTTTTGGACATTTTCTCAGTGGTTGAGTATTCGAATTTCGTGACCAGAAATCAGGCGAGTGTTCAAAAAATTGAACATTTCAAAATTCTGAGTGAACCGAATGTCCGAAAAACCGAATAACTTGTATTCCGGAATGAAAAGAACATTCGAAAAATCTAATAATCTGATTCCAGGAATGAATGAAATATTCGAAAGAACAACACAAGAAATTAGCGACAAAGTCGGATATTCGAGGAAAAACTGTCAGTTTATTCCCCGGAGTGAATCAAATTTTCGAAAAGAAACACCAGTCGGAGTTTCGGAAAGAATCAGATATCCGAAAAATTATAAGAAGTCAGTGTTCCGAATGAATCGGATATCAGAATACTCGAATATTCGAATGGTATTCGAATGAAAAATTCGAATTTTCAAACAATTCTTCCATTCGGTCATAAGTCTTGTGCATATTGCCCTTTAAGCACCCTGAAAACATTACTGGAAAAGAGATCACTCTGCGGTCTCCAAAAAAATCGATCAAAATAGGGTGAAACAAACGCATGTATCGCTAAACGTTATTCCAAAATCGTATTCAAAGCAATAGACATCATTTCTAGACTGGACAGATATATGGGTTGAGTCCTGTGCTGTTGGTGAGCCCTTTTCGTGACCTGACGCGCCGGAATGGAGGTGCGAAGTCAGCAATTAGCAGGACGGGGGCATATCTTTGCCAAGGGAAAGAATGTGGGACATATTCAGAGAAGCCATGATATTTGCCACATCCTACTTATTCCTATCTTCGCACTGGCGTAAAAAGAATCTTTGTAGAATCGACGATTTCGCACTTTTAAAATCTCGATTTCAGTCCTAACGGGTGTCATTTTTTGCGCACAGCTACCCTCCGTCAACCGCATTTCGCACAAAATTTGGCGCTTGAGTTTTTTCTATGTATCTGAATACTGTTTTGGTATTTTTGTGAGCGAGCACAAATTTTGTAGATTTCGTTTTAATGACAGCCCATCTGTCAATTAAAGGCAGTGTTCACGATAATCTTCGATTTCGAGATTAATCGCTAAATCGATTGCTTGGCTCCCGGGTAGAACTGAAATGACGAAGAAACCGAGAAGAACGCACCAGAAGGGCGCGAAATCCTTAGGTATCAGCCCGCCTCTTAAGTATCAATGGAACTGTTCGTTGAGACAATGCAATTTTTGTGGACCCGTCTTTTGCAATTCTCCATTCTATGCTGCTCCGTTCTCTCCTTCGGGCCCTAACTAATACTGTTTCGCCCAAAATATTCTTCCATTTTCGATTAGTCCCATTTTTTACCGGTGACAACCACCGTGAACATGTTTATCCAACCAGACAACTAGTCCAGGCCATAGAATAATGTCACTGAAATAAGACGAATTTGTGCGTTTCTCGCCGTTTCTTCGTGATTTTGGTAACACTTGGATGCCAACGCATTGTTTTGAGTGGAAATCTTGGAAACGAGAATCATCGTGAACACTGCCTTTAAGAGCTCAGATCAGACCCACAGCTCAGAATTCATTCGACGCCAAAATCGATTTTTTTCGCACTCGCTTCCGAGACTTTATTTATGAGTTCCTATAAGACTTTAACCATAAGCATTCTGTATGTGAGCTATCCGCTTCTGTTTCACAGTAAGAACCGATTTGGGGCCGGGATAATCTAGGGATACGACTTCTGGGCACGATGAGCTATGTTTGGGTCCCATTTTTTTCAGTTATCATTGAGTTATTTCTGACTACAAATAGAAATTCTATAGTAACCTTTCTCCTGTTCTGAAGGTAATAAGCGCGTTCGTGTAGCTAGCACACAGAGAGTTTGACGCTGTTGCAATTACTGAACTTTCTACATGATTATTTTCGCAAATTTGAAATTGAATGGATTTCAGTGAAAATTTCTCCATTGATCTTAGGAATATTCACTTGCTCCAGAACGACCACTCGCCGAAGTATCATGACCGTTTTCTTTAAAGGCACAGGACACCCAAAAAATTAATTTTCAGATTTTATGCTTATCTTGGAGAGAGTCACACGCTGACCACAGTGGTATCTCCAAAATCCTCCAAGACCCTCTTTGAACAGAGTTATGGCTCTTCAAAGATGCCTAGATTTGGAGGGTGAAAATTTCGTGGACGAGTTGTCTTAGGCCTGTATTTCTTTTCGTTCGCAATCGTTGCGCGAGAGCGAGTCAGGATAAGGAGATAGCCCAGCAATGGACTGAAGAACGACGAATTATTTAATTCATCCATCTATCGATCCGCTATCGAGTCCGAAAGTCTGTCCGGGGGTCGGGCCTGTGGTGGTGAGCGAAGGGGGTCGGGCCTGTGGTGGTCGCTTATATCTCGCTTATTTGGAGGAACTGAGATCTCGCATTTGGCACGTGTTATACAGGAGGGGTCTTCTACACAAATACATGAAAATCTCATAATTCATATCTGAGGGTGTACTGTGCCTTTAAATAAATCCACATAATGTTCGTAATGAAAAATACGTCGCAAAAGTGAGCGCGGATCGGTTTTTGAAAAACTATTTCTACACCTTATCTTCCAAAATTCAGATATTAACTATGTTATAGAATAGGAATGTGAACTCTTCTTCAAAAGACATGAAAATCATCACAACCTTGCGTATCCGAGTTTTTAAACAGGTGTTGGAAATCCAGAGAAAAAAATTATGAAATCCCGATTTTTAGAAAAAAAAAAGGTTTTCTCTGTTTTGTGTTTCCGTTACTTCACTAGTGTCCTTTTGTGTCCACATGAGCTTTTTCATATTTAACTTCCTCTGTAAATCGTGTTGGTGTTAGTTATGATGTCGAAGATTTCATAAACTATCGAGACGTTCCGGGGAACAATGTTAGGTCAAAATTATTTCTGGTTTAAGTGACCCGATAAAGAATAATGGACATTCTAGCAACGTACTATTCTGAGTACTACAGGAAATATTTGAAAACAAGACAATACGTTTGTATGGAAGTTTTAGCAGATTTCTGATTCTCTAAAAATCTCCGGAAATTTCGATATTTTTTCAAAAATTCCTGATCGGCAAGAGGTTTCTTCAGGAAATTCGTGGGTACGTGCTTACAGCGTCATATTCGCTACCATAACTCTTGAATCAGTGTACACCTGCAAAAAAGCCAAAAATAAAATCAGTCGGTTGCCGTATTGCAGTAGTATAATCTTCAGATGAGAATATTTCATATCCGCTGGTTAGTTTTCTGAGAAAAAAGCTTTATTTTTGTCGCACAGTATACTTCCTGATAATTATGTTTCCCTTCCAAACATATAGTGTTCTTGAAGACACTTATGAGCTCACGGAAAATCATAGTTCAATGATCTCAATTTTCAGAAAAAAATCAAACTCATCGAAATTTCTCCAGATTTCTTCAGTGGGATTGTATGTTTGTCTAAAGGAGGATCTGAAAATATAAATGAACAAGAAAGCTGTTTTCAGTGTAAAACTACTACTGAATTGGGCGCCGCACAGAAACGGCGGCGGGCGCCGCCCGCCGCCGCCTTTTGTCCCTTGGCAGCCGACCGCACTGTAACTATGTTAACCCTCTAGCATATTTTCTGCTTTCAACTCTGATTTCACCCTTGAAGATAGATGCATGGTGCAGCTTGTTCTCAAAATCAACGTGTAGTTGTGCGTCGAATGGTGTAATGAGTTCTCACCTTTACGGGATCTTTAAAGGCAGTGTCCACGATAAAAATCGTTTTCGAGTTTTCACCAGAGAACGAAGGTTCAGAGTCTGACTGATTATTCAGTGAAGAAAAGATCAAGAAAAACGCTGCGAAACATCCAAAATTCAGCTCTTCTTTTTGAAAGCCACTATTCAACGGTGGATCAGTTGCGCGGGCATGGGCCGGAACTAGACAGCGTGCGCAAATGCGCCCTAATGATAAAACTCAGCCGCGCTCGCGCTATAATGCTAATGAAAAGCGGACCAAACTGTTCCTCGGAAAACTCGGCCGCGAGCGGAAGTGGCTAGCGCGAGCGGATCTCGGAGCCAATTAGAGCTCACTTGGGCTCGTTTTTGTCCGTTCTTTCACCCCTACTGCTCCAATCAGACCCCGGCCTTTCGATTTCCGGTGGAAAACTGAAGACGAAGTTTATCGTGAACACTGCCTTCAAGCCAGCGAGTTTGATGAAACCAAGCCCCATAGTAAGATTCATCAAACCTCTGCTTCTCTCAATTTCAACATAGGGATAGAGCATCCGACGAAACTTACTACTTTTTTTTCTTTCAAAATTTACTCGTCGAGGAAATATTGCCTCAGTCACCGGTGGTGAATTTCTGGACCGATGGTCTTTCCTTAATCTTGCCTGTTTTCTTTAAAGATGGAGGATTATCACACGTCTACCTTCTAAGTAGCTTGACTGTGTCTGAATCTTCTTTTTTCTCCTCAACTGTGCCTAGTTCATCTTACATTCATGAGATATAGTTGTCTATTAGAGTATCTTAGAAAAGTTCAAGATGTTTTGAATGTTATGTAAACTTTTTCTCCCTCATTTTGTCCGGTCAAGTAGAGCTCATTTCACTAAACATACTAAAATTGTGGTGAGCGCGAAGCGCTCACCAGGATTTGGCTTTGATCTCTTCCCGCGCGGATGCCCTACAATGAGATCACCTATTCATACCGTCAACAGAGGTATGAGCTGTACACTATTCGACGCGCTGCAAGAAATTACATATGTGTGCAACTTTTCATCCCAATTCGTCCCCGCTTTCTGAAGTTATGACCTCTCAAAGTACGCAAAAACGTTCTCCACCACCGCCTCCGCCTCCGCCACCGCCTCCGCCTCCACCTCCGTCCGTCGAAAACCATTTTTTTGGAAGGCGTGGACCAAATCGCTCGAAAATTTGTGACTAGATGTAATAGACCACGGGAATGACGAAAATAATTGTCAGAACTCACCATAATGACTTCTGGGCCCCTAACGGGCGTTTGAAACTCGGAAACCGGCCTCTCAAGATTAGTTTATAAAAATGACGGGTTTTTCGTTATCAGTCATTGTTTTCTTAGAGACTCCATATAAATACCTTGCTCTCTAGGGTGGTGTACTCTAAACGTCCGGCTTGGAACAGGACGCTATGCGGAAGGGTTGTTTTTGAGCGTGGCGCGTGTTTGTACCATGCGCACCAAAGATAAGAAGTCGTCGCAGGGTGTGCTGAAGTGTCGGGTGACTATGCGAGACCGCAGTAGGAGGATGCAGGAAGTCGTGGAACTACAGCAACCCTCAGTAGGGGTGTGCAGGACGCCGTAGAATGTGTGCAGGACCTCAGTAGGAGTGTGCAGGACCTTAGTAGGAGTGTGCAGGACATCATGGGACCTGTGCAGGACCCCAGTAGGGGTGTGCAGGACGTCGTAGAATGTGTGCAGGACCTCAGTAGGAGTGTGCAGGACCTTAGTAGGGGTGTGCAGGACATCATGGGACCTGTGCAGGACCCCAGTAGGGGTGTGCAGGACCTCAGTAGGAGTGTGCAGGACATTTTGGGACCTGTGCAGGACCCCAGTAAGGGTGTGCAGGACGTCGTAGAATGTGTGCAGGACCTCAGTGGGAGTGTGCAGGACCTTAGTAGGAGTGTGCAGGACATCATGGGACCTGTGCAGGACCCCAGTAGGGGTGTGCAGGACCTCAGTAGGAGTGTGCATGACATTATGGGACCTGTACAGGACCTCAGTAGGAGTGCGCAGGATATCATGGAACGTGTGCAGGACCCCAGTAGGGGTGTGCAGGACGTCGTAGAATGTGTGCAGGACCTCAGTAGGAGTGTGCAGGACCTTAGTAGGAGGTGCAGGGACATCATGGGACCTGTGCAGGACCCCAGTAGGAGTGTGCAGGACATCATGGAACCTGTGTAGGACCCCATTAGGGGTGTGCAGGACATCGTAGAATGTGTGCAGAACATCAGTAGGAGTGTGCAGGACATCATGGGACCTGTGCAGGACCCCAGTAGGGGTGTGCAGGACGTCGTAGAATGTGTGCAGGACCTTATTAGGAGTGTCCAGGACATCATGAAACATGTGCAAGACCCTGTAAGGATGAGCAGGACTTCATGGAATGTGTGCAGGACATCAGTAGGAGTGTGCAGGACATCATGAAGCGTGTGCAGGACCCCAGTAGGGTTGAGCAGGACGTCATGGAATGTGTGTAGGACCTTAGTAAAATTACACAGGACATCATAGAACGTGTGCAGGACCCCAATAGGGGTGTGCAGGACCTTAGTAGGAGTGTGCAGGACATCATGAAACGTGTGCAAGACCCCTGTAAGGATGATCAGAACTTCGTGGAATGTGTGCAGGACATCAGTAGGAGTGTGCAGGACATCATGAAGCGTGTGCAGGACCCCAATAGGGGTGTGCAGGACATCATGGAATGTGTGCAGGACCTTAGTAGGAGTGTGCAGGACATTATGAAACGTGTGCAAGACCCCTGTAAGGATGATCAGAACTTCGTGGAATGTGTGCAGGACATCATTAGGAGTGTGCAGGACATCATGAAACGTGTGCAAGACCCCTGTACGGATGAGCAGGACTTCATGGAATGTGTGCTGTATCTCAGTAGGGGTGTGCAGGACGTCGTAGAATGTGTGCAGGACCTCAGTAGGAGTGTGCAGGACCTTAGTAGGAGTGTGCAGGACCTCAGTAGGAGTGTGCAGGACCTTAGTAGGAGTGTGCAGGACATCATGGGACCTGTGCAGTACCCCAGTAGGGTGTGCAGGACCTCAGTAGGAGTGTGCAGGACATTTTGGGACCTGTGCAGGACCCCAGTAAGGGTGTGCAGGACGTCGTAGAATGTGTGCAGGACCTCAGTGGGAGTGTGCAGGACCTTAGTAGGAGTGTGCAGGACATCATGGGACCTGTGCAGGACCCCAGTAGGGGTGTGCAGGACCTCCTCTGACGAAAGCTCCCTTGTAGCCCCGGAGTAATTTGCCGGTTTTGATGATGTTTTCGTCGGCGCGTCAACTTCCACATTTGCGCGACAGCCGACGAGCAATCCACACAATGGGCACTTCGGCGCGCCGGCGGGGCGTTTATGTGCACTTCCTCGCGCCGGCGGGGCGTTTATGAGCACTTCCTCGCGCCACTTCTCATCAAGTGTGACGTCATTGTTCAGCGTCCTCGTCATTGATTGGTCACCATTTGAGCTGCTGGCATTGTAGCTTTCAGACCTAGCCCATCCCAGCGGTTTTCATCGGTAAAAACCTCAAGCCAAACACAAGAATCGTTCCAAAATGGGTGGATAGGCATGCTTCGCTTGGTGTTTTCAAAGATAAAAGCTGCGCTTGTGTTTTTCCTTTTTTCAAATTTTCTTACAGTTTATTTGCTTATTTCATATTCTTGCTGTTGTTTGTCTTTGTTTTCATTCCTCGTTAACCCCTTTTTCAGATTAAGATCTCTTTTTATTCAACTAATTTGTGTTTTTGCTTATATCAGCTCTTTCACCGCACCGAAACAGCCAGTTTTGAGCGGCTGAGGATGTTGAAACGCGATGACGTTCAGCCAAAATCAGATAAAATTTCGCATCAGTGAAGTTGCTTGTTGTCATCTGTTTTCAAGATCAATTTCCTCTTTATTGTAATAGGTTTCGTTTTTATGAAGGGAACGTCAAAGAAAAGCATACATTTCTGAAAAAATCTGAAACGAACCCTTTTTGGGAAAAAAATGGAAACAGTGCGTCATCTTCAGCAGTTTTTAATCACCCCTCCTGTTGTGATTTCAGAAGAAAAAAAGGTCTCCGAAGCTTGAAAAACACCATATTGTTGTGGAAACAATTGCATATTTTTGAAAAGGCTCTTTTTTTGATTACCCAGCCAAATTTTTTTATGGAGGAATGCACTGTGTATAGTTCGGTCCCTGGCTTGCTTCCTGGAGAAAAAACAATTAAAAATCTTACGTGGCTGGCGCGGGCGGTTTAAATGTCACCGGCGGCTGGCAGTATGGTAAACTGACCAGCTGCGCTCTCCTCTCGCCCTGAGCCGATTAGCAGGCCGGCGCACGCTACCGCCGCGCCAGGCGCGGACAAGATTTAGATGTTTCTTGAGGACGCAAGCCACCAACCTAACTATATGACACTCAAAATCGTATTTCGTCTTCTATCTACAACTTCTTCTCGCTTTTCGTTTAACTAGGTCTTTCTCGAATTTAACATCTCTATGTAATGTGCGATTTTGATAGTGATAACTCTACATGTTGATACTATTGTCCTATTAAGACGCCAATTAGGTCGTCTTTGATGGAACGCGTGATTCCTTCGGGCTGTTGCCGACTAGACAGTTAACACAACTGAAACAAGCGTCGAATAATGTGTGCCGTTGGAACGCACACTTACTACGCGGCGCTTACGCGCAAGTTTTTAAGTTGGAACTTGGTCATGATCCCAGGTTGAGACTAGTGTCGTCTAAAAGGCGGGCATTGAGGATAACTTGGCAATTAGCCAGTGCGATGGCTCGCCGTAGTTAACCCCTTGTTAACGTCTCTCGTGCCCCGACGAGGCTCCGCCTCCCTGGGACAGAACGCCCGTCATCCGGAAAACGTTCCGTTTTCGTTAAGTTGAACGTTTTATTCAGGGATAATTATGCTTATCGATAGATCGTCCCAAGTGATCGTTTCAGGTTCAGATCCAGACAAACTCTTCATTATTACGGATCATGCAGAGTAATATTGCTGGTTTGGGCTTAATTCTAATGAACCTGTTTTTTGATTTCCTTTTTCTTATTTCACCTACATATCCATACGCCTCGCGGAAAACCGTTGGAAGAAATGCACTTTTATAACGTAATTTCTCACACAGTGTGGTCATATCGCACTCCAAATATCGCGGATCATTTGAAAGGTGAATGTACGGTACTGAATTGATATCGCAAAGAATGGAACCCGATTTAGGGCAGTGTCCACGATAGTATTCCTTTTTCAGTTTCCAGTGTGAGATGCTGTGCTGGCAGATGCTGGAGTGGATAGGGTTAGAGAAAACAGCAAGATCGGGACAAGTTGATAAAAACGGCCGCGAACTGGATTTTGTAAGCCCAGTACGCCTGCGAAACCCGCCCCGCCCCCATTCTGACAAACGTGTGGCGGCGCTGATTTTTTCGGAGGCCAATTGCCGATCCACTCCGTCAAGTCCAGACTGATCGATTCGCGCACATTTCGTAGAGCGCGCTTGCTAAAACTAGGAGAGCGCGTTATCTCGTTCGCGCTCTGAACCTGTCCATACGTTAGAAACCGCTATTTTAGCTTATTCTGAGCGATTTTCTTCGCAGTTTGTTCGCTATTCGATAGCTCACGACCGAACAACCGTGGAGCGTTATGCGCCAGCATTTGAGCGCTGGCAAGCGACGCTCCAGAGACTTGACGCTTGCCGCTGGTCGTTGGCTGCGAACGGAGCCTGACCAATCAAATGTGCGCTTCGCGAATACTTCCTTCCTGGCATGTGTATTGGTACGCAAGGTGCACGCTCACGCCGCTTCGCGGCGTGCTTGTAAGCGTGTAATATGACTCATAGATTAATGCAAGCATTACCAAATGGGAGCTTAGTTATTATCATTCCTCGAATTTCAGTTCGGTCCCACACACTTCCCCCGGCGCTTCGAGCACTTCAGTTGGGTCCCTCACATTTTTCTTGGCGTTTAGCGCACCCCCAGTTGGGTCCCGCACACTCTGCCGTCAACGGTCAGCGGTCAACTTTTAGCCGTTTTTTATTATGTATGATATTTTGTGACGGACGGCTAATTGTATTTTTCTTGCTTATGAGATGGTTCAATACAGTAAATTCATGTCTTTCATTTCCGATAGGTTCCTGTTTTTGGACTAGGTTCGAAATCATTGTGAAAATCTTGAATAACCTTTGCTGATCAGGTTGTTAATATGAGCATTAACAATTATGTTTAAATGTTGTTATTGTTCAATGTATAATATGAAGTCTTTAAAATACGTTGTCTTCTCGTTCTGAAATAGGTTTTGTTGCGCTTTGCGCTCGTTTTTATCATACAAAGTGCACTCGCTGACCCTATGGGGATAGTTAGTATTGTTGACGTCGGATAGGGATTGAACTTGAGCAAGAGAAAAGATAATGGCGCATCCTGCGTGTCTAGACCATGTCTAGACGCGCACTGTTGATGTAAGACTTGAGATCAATCTATTACTGTCAGCTAATGAAGGTTCTGAAAAAGCCACCCTTCCTATGCTTCTTTGGCGAGCGCAACGTAGACAAATCACGTAAGCGACGCAATATCTGCCTTTCCGTAATCCAGAGAACAGGATCCTTTGAGTGTTTCAATTTTTTTCCCCAGCTGTTTCTTTTTTCCCTAATTTCATGATTCTGTTGCATTATTTTTGCTGACAGTCTTAGCACTACTCGCTTATTATGCAAATACTCGTTTTTCGTAGCAGCTAGTGTTGCAGGAAATGGACAACAACTTTGAGAACAAGGTACGATAGGGAAAAAGATGTTCCACAAAGTTTCTCAAAGTGTACTGCATCATTCACCAATACCAAGAACTTTTACCAAGGGTAATGAAAAAATCATGAAAAATGTACAAAAAAGAAATGGTTTGGTGACAAGAAAATAAACGAACACCGTTTGCTGGATTACGCTAAGGCAGATGCTGCGTCGCGTACTTTATTTCTCTTCCTTCCCAGGCAATCGCTTCCTTCCACATTTTCCAGATCAAGGAGCCAATGAAGAGTTCAAGCAAACAAGCGTTTCCTTCTCCGCGCCAGAGACGCGGAGGGAGCATTAGTTTGGTTGAACTATTCATCGGCTCCCTTGATCTGGAGTGTAGAAGGGGCGATTGTCTGGGCAAGGAAGGATTCGTGGGGCGATTATGGGGCGAATCTAGCATAGCGTAAGGATGGCGAGAGGGACGGCGCGTTAATCGCCCCTCTCAATCCATACTGTGCTCCACAATAGAACACAATCGCTCCCACAAAATAAAACTTGGAGCGCACTTGTTGTTGGGCTCCAAGTCTCTATGTGGTGGGCTACACGCGAACTTTTTGCCAGAGTCAGTAGGAGTGTGCATGACATTATGGGACCTGTACAGGACCTCAGTAGGAGTGCGCAGGATATCATGGAACGTGTGCAGGACCCCAGTAGGGGTGTGCAGGACGTCGTAGAATGTGTGCAGGACCTCAGTAGGAGTGTGCAGGACTCCAGTAGGAGGTGCAGGACATCATGGGACCTGTGCAGGACCCCAGTAGGAGTGTGCAGGACATCATGGAACCTGTGTAGGACCCCCATTAGGTGTGCAGGACATCGTAGAATGTGTGCAGAACATCAGTAGGAGTGTGCAGGACATCATGGGACCTGTGCAGGACCCCAGTAGGGGTGTGCAGGACGTCGTAGAATGTGTGCAGGACCTTATTAGGAGTGTCCAGGACATCATGAAACATGTGCAAGACCCCTGTAAGGATGAGCAGGACTTCATGGAATGTGTGCAGGACATCAGTAGGAGTGTGCAGGACATCATGAAGCGTGTGCAGGACCCCAGTAGGGTTGAGCAGGACGTCATGGAATGTGTGTAGGACCTTAGTAAAATTACACAGGACATCATAGAACGTGTGCAGGACCCCAATAGGGGTGTGCAGGACATCATGGAATGTGTGCAGGACCTTAGTAGGAGTGTGCAGGACATCATGAAACGTGTGCAAGACCCCTGTAAGGATGATCAGAACTTCGTGGAATGTGTGCAGGACATCAGTAGGAGTGTGCAGGACATCATGAAGCGTGTGCAGGACCCCAATAGGGGTGTGCAGGACATCATGGAATGTGTGCAGGACCTTAGTAGGAGTGTGCAGGACATTATGAAACGTGTGCAAGACCCTGTAAGGATGATCAGAACTTCGTGGAATGTGTGCAGGACATCATTAGGAGTGTGCAGGACATCATGAAACGTGTGCAAGACCCTGTACGGGATGAGCAGGACTTCATGGAATGTGTGCTGTATCTCAGTAGGGGTGTGCAGGACGCCGTAGAATGTGTGCAGGACCTCAGTAGGAGTGTGCAGGACCTTAGTAGGAGTGGGCAGGACATCATGGGACCTGTGCAGGGCCTCAGTAGGGGTGTGCAGGACGTCGTAGAATGTGTGCAGGACCCCAGTAGGGGTGTGCAGGACCTCAGTAGGAGTGTGCAGGACATTTTGGGACCTGTGCAGGACCCCAGTAAGGGTGTGCAGGACGTCGTAGAATGTGTGCAGGACCTCAGTAGGAGTGTGCAGGACCTTAGTAGGAGTGTGCAGGACATCATGGGACCTGTGCAGGACCCCAGTAGGGGTGTGCAGGACCTCAGTAGGAGTGTGCATGACATTATGGGACCTGTACAGGACCTCAGTAGGAGTGCAGGATATCATGGAATGTGTGCAGGACCTCAGTAGGGGTGTGCAGGATGTCATGGAATGTGTGCAGGGCCTCAGTAGGAGTGTGCAGGGCCTCAGTAGGAGTGTACAGGACATCATGGGACGTGCGCAGGACCCCAGTGGGGATGTGCAGGACATCATGGGACATGTGCAGGACCCCAGTTGCAGGACATCGTAGAATGTGTGCAGAACATCAGTAGGAGTGTGCAGGACATCATGGGACCTGTGCAGGACCCCAGTAGGGGTGTGCAGGACGTCGTAGAATGTGCAGGACCTTAGTAGGAGTGTGCAGGACATCATGAAACATGTGCAAGACCCTGTAAGGATGAGCAGGACTTCATGGAATGTGTGCAGGACATCAGTAGGAGTGTGCAGGACATCATGAAGCGTGTGCAGGACCCCAGTAGGGTTGAGCAGGACGTCATGCGGAATGTGTGTAGGACCTTAGTAAAATTACACAGGACATCATGGAACGTGTGCAGGACCCCAATAGGGGTGTGCAGGACATCATAGAATGTGTGCAGGACCTTAGTAAGAGTGTGCAGTACATCATGAAACGTGTGCAAGACCCCTGTAAGGATGATCAGAACTTCGTGGAATGTGCAGGACATCAGTAGGAGTGTGCAGGACATCATGAAGCGTGTGCAGGACCTCAATAGGGGTGTGCAGGACATCATGGAATGTGTTCAGGACCTTAGTAGGAGTGTGCAGGACATCATGAAACGTGCAAGACCCTGTAAGGATGATCACAACTTCGTGGAATGTGTGCAGGACATCAGTAGGAGTGAGCAGGACATCATGAAACGTGTGCAAGACCCCTGTAAGGATGAGCAGGACTTCATGGAATGTGTGCTGGACCTCAGTAGGAGTGTGCAGGACCTTACTAGGAGTGTGCAGGACATCATGGGACCTGTGCAGGACCCCAGTAGGGGTGTGCAGGACGTCGTAGAATGTGTGCAGGACCTCAGTAGGAGTGTGCAGGACCTTAGGACATCATGGGAGTGCAGGACCCCAGTAGGGGTGTGCAGGACCTCAGTAGGAGTGTGCAGGACATTTTGGGACCTGTGCAGGACCCCAGTAAGGGTGTGCAGGACGTCGTAGAATGTGTGCAGGACCTCAGTGGGAGTGTGCAGGACCTTAGTAGGAGTGTGCAGGACATCATGGGACCTGTGCAGGACCCCAGTAGGGGTGTGCAGGACCTCAGTAGGAGTGTGCATGACATTATGGGACCTGTACAGGACCTCAGTAGGAGTGCGCAGGATATCATGGAACGTGTGCAGGACCCCAGTAGGGGTGTGCAGGACGTCGTAGAATGTGTGCAGGACCTCAGTAGGAGTGTGCAGGACCTTAGTAGGAGTGTGCAGGACATCATGGGACCTGTGCAGGACCCCAGTAGAAGTGTGCAGGACATCATGGAACCTGTGTAGGACCCCAGTAGGGGTGTGCAGGACATCGTAGAATGTGTGCAGAACATCAGTAGGAGTGTGCAGGACATCATGGGACCTGTGCAGGATTCCAGTAGGGGTGTGCAGGACCTTAGTAGGAGTGTGCAGGACATCATGAAACATGTGCAAGACCCTGTAAGGATGAGCAGGACTTCATGGAACGTGTGCAGGACATCAGTAGGAGTGTGCAGGACATCATGAAGCGTGTGCAGGACCCCAGTAGGGTTGGAGCAGGACGTCATGGAATGTGTGTAGGGCCTTAGTAAAATTACACAGGACATCATGGAACGTGTGCAGGACCCCAATAGGGGTGTGCAGGACATCATGGAATGTGCAGGACCTTAGTAGGAGTGTGCAGGACATCATGAAACGTGTGCAAGACCCTGTAAGGATGATCAGAACTTCGTGGAATGTGTGCAGGACATCAGTAGGAGTGTGCAGGACATCATGAAGCGTGTGCAGGACCCCAATAGGGGTGTGCAGGACATCATGGAATGTGTGCAGGACCTTAGTAGGAGTGTGCAGGACATCATGAAACGTGTGCAAGACCCCTGTAAGGATGATCAGAACTTCGTGGAATGTGTGCAGGACATCAGTAGGAGTGTGCAGGACATCATGAAACGTGTGCAAGACCCTGTAAGGATGAACAGGACTTCATGGAATGTGTGCTGGATCTCAGTAGGGGTGTGCAGGACCTCAGTTCAATGTTCAGGACACCGTATGCAAGCCAGGCCTCCGAATCTACAAGAACGATAGTTAAGTCCGCCAGAACAGGGCTACCGTAATCTCACTCGAGTTGGCTCTAAAATTTTCTAAGTTCTGACTCCGATTTCGCTTCATCTTCCCTACAGGTGGTGATGTTTCCTGCTTTTTAGTCCAGGCAGATCCTCAACTGCTGACCCCTAGAGAAGGACGGTGTGTGAATCAAGACACACCGCTCTTCACTTCTTTTATACTTTATCATTGATCAATTGGGTATCATCAAATTTGTTTACGAGAGCCGAATAACATCATTCCTGAGATTGCGGTAGTCCTCTTCTGGCGCACTTAACTATCGTTCGCGCTGGAAATCAATTTCCATTTTTCAGGCTCAATTTCATGATTGAGCCCGGTAGACCACACTGGTAAACTTTGGCGAGTCAAAAACGTTTGACGATGAGGTTAATATCCGCCACCAATTCTCACCAGTCATCTAGCCCTTTTCCTAGAATGTTGGTGCGACAGTAAGATAACAGGAAAAATTGGTTACGGCACGAACTCCACATGCAGAAAAACTCCGAAAATGATTTTGGCGCGAAATTCAAATTCGTATTTACAATGTGTTCCGATTGACTTTTCTTTACAAATGAAGGTTTTTCATGGGCCCCTTCAACATTTTCTTTCATTAGAGGGCCAAGCTACGCAAAACTCATAGAAATGATGGAAAACTCTGATAAAAGAGGCCTGATACTGCGCTATCAATCATTGTTTTTATTAGAGCTCTACGGAAATACTTCGACTGGTAGCCTCACCAATGGGCCGTTCATTTCATTTCTGTCTTGAGTGGTGCGTGCCCCCCCCCCCGGCTAGAAGAGGGCCCAGAACCTGGACAATTGGGTGATTTTGAAACTCACTTCTTCTTTTTTCCACTTTTATATTCAAAAAGTATATGCCTTGCTGCTATTTGTAGGAAGCCGCGTTGCAACAATTATCTTGCAGTCTTAGCAGCGGAGCGGTTGTTTCTTCATTTCTACCACTATGTTTTCGAAAAAAAAAACTTGACTTCTGGAGCTCGACGATATTGTAGAAGGGAAACCCTTGTAAAAGTTGTGAAATTTCTGAAAGTTGGGCTCCGCAGAAAAGGTCAAGGATTTGGCATTGCTCCTAAATGTTGTGAAATTGTTTTATTGGATTTGGCTCTCAACTTGATTTTTCAAATGTAGTGAAATTGTCGAATTGATTTGGCTGTGATGATACTTCATATGCAGATAACATAATCATTAAATGTAGTGAAATTGTTGCAAACGGATTTGGCAGGAGCTCTATCAATTATCACAGTCAAATCACGCGTCAGTAGGTCTCCTCTGGCGAGCGAGTATGAAGACAAAAAGAAAAAAATAATCATCCTCAGTCAACAATGCTGAACGAAACGTGGCCTTATGGGCTAGAATTAAGGTCTCCGAATGCTATTCTGCCCTGTCAGTGTAGCTCCCACTAACAATAAGGTACCAGACCTTCCCTCACCGATGAGATAAAAATCATGAAAACGAAATCTAACGCAATTTACTCGCTACTGACTCTATGTCTTCGTGTCCTCAACGCTTTCACCGTTCGCATTGTATAGAAACGTTTTTGCTGGGCTAGGTTTATTCCTGTTCTCATTCGATTCAATATGCGCTTCAAGGAAAACCCCTTCTGACGCGTGATTTGACTGTGATAATTGATAGAGCTCCTGCCAAATCCGTTTGCAACAATTTCACTACATTTAATGATTATGTTATCTGCATATAGTATCATCACAGCCAAATCAATTCGACAATTTCACTACATTTGAAAAATCAAGTTGAGAGCCAAATCCAATAAAACAATTTCACAACATTTAGGAGCAATGCCAAATCCTTGACCTTTTCTGCGGAGCCCAACTTTCAGAAATCTCCTTATCCTTTCTATTTTGTCCGCTGCTTGCTCCTCCCGAACTCATTTGGGCGAGATAAGCTTCATCAAAGCGTGTGGCTTTTCTCCCTCACATGAGTCGGTCGAAATAGAGCTCACCCTACTAATCCAGTTAAAATTCCCTTATCACTTACATTTCGCTATTATCGCTCCGCTGCTTGCTCCTCCCGGGCTCATCTGAGCCAGATGAACTTCAAAATAAATGAAAGCCCAAAAATAATACTTTACCTTTGGTTTCAGTGGTGAGATACTGTATGATTTACCTATGCGTTTGAGCTTCCCTCCCTCAACTAAAATTACCCTTCTTTATTTTTATTCTTTTGTTTTTTCTTTGTGTTGCATTTTATGGGTTGTGATGAAACCCCGCAATATTCTACTCACACATTGAAGGAGGGCCATACCTCTTACTAAAAATAGGCGTTGTTGCTGATGTGGGGTGTAGAGTAGCGTGGGTGGGGTCTGCTCTGCACGCTTCCGGTAACACTGGTTCGTTTGAACAAAAAGAGCCCGTCATTCCTTTGGTGGCAGCCCCACCGAAGCCTTTCGGAATACCAACCTGAAGGTGGACTCCCCCCTTCATTTAGGCTTGGCTTCCTAAGTGATGAGGATCTAGCAGTCAAAAAACTTCATGCAAGTCAGTCAGAGCAATTACTTTCAGGTCTCCAGCTTCACTCTATACAAGGTACCTCCGACATTCGTTGGCGATTAGCCTCGGACTAAACTGGGAACCGCCAACGAACAAGTCAGCGATTCGGCCAAAATGTGGACTAAACCTTCACCATATGGGCGATGGTTTAGCCTCCGCCGGTGAAAGTTGGGGGCGATTGTCGCTAAAACACTGCCCGAGAGTCGACTTTGGCGAAGGTCGCCTTCCTTAATTCTAGGATCGCCCTCATCATTCGCGTACTGGTGAAGTTCTAGCCATTTCCGTTACCCGAGCTGGTGATAAACCAGGGCGATTCTCGCTAAAATCGACGCCCCGCCCCTCCGCTGGCGAGGGTCGCCTTTATTCAATCTAGAATCGCCCGATTCCTTCGCGTATTGGCAAAATTTTAGCCACTTCTGTTGCCAGAGCTGGTGAGAACTGAGGGCGATTCTCGCCGGAATCAACGCCTCCGACATTCGTTGGCGATTAGCCTCAGACTAAACTGGGAGTCGCCGACGAACAAGTCAGCGATTCGGCCAAAATGTGGACTAAACCTTCACCATATGGGTGATGGCTTAGCCTCCGCTGGTGAAAGTTGGGGGCGATTGCCGCCAAAACACTGTGCGAGAGTCGACTTTGGCGAAATTCGCCTTCCTTAATTCTAGGATTGCCCTCATTATTCGCGTACTGGTGTAGTTCTAGCCATTTCCGTTACCCGAGCTGGTTAGAACTGAAAGCGATTCTCGCCAAAACCGTCGCCCGCCCATCCGCTGGCGGAAGTCGCCCTTCTTCAAACTAGAATCGCCCGATTTCTTAGCGTATTGGCGTAATTTTATCCATTTCTATTGTCCTAGCTGGTGAGAAATGAGGGCGATTCTTGCCAGGATCAACGCCCCGCCCTTCGCTGGCGAAGATTGCCCTTATTTTTCTCTTTTTCGTTTTCAATTTTACCTGTTGGCCGATTCGCGGCCTACTACTAGTGCGATTATTGAACTCACGTTCTATAATCGCCTCAGAAAATTCACCCCAATTTTTTAATACATATTTATGCACGTATCATATCCCACAACGAATGTAACAAAATAACTAATTGTACATGTAAGCATTCCACGTAGCGTAGAGAAATTTCCAGAAAACGATCAGAAACATTGAACATAGATAAAATTGTAACAGTAGTGCGCTAGGTAATGCAATATGTATACGCGTTTTCAGAGCAAAAGGCAGCAGTGATAATTAAACATCGAAAGCGGCTATGAGACATGAACTGTGATGCAGGCAACGAACTTGCTCAAATTTCAGTTCTTCGCCCTCAAGGAATTGAGCGAAGGACGGAAAGTGGTGAGTTTTGTCGAATGAGCACTGGTTTCGATCTGCACGAAATCTTTAGCAGTTGGGCAGAGAACGATAGCGAATCGGCGAGGCAAAGAGTCTTGAACTATTCCTGCAAGCATTCACGTTCCTCGCCTGAGTCTTAGACAGTAGCTCGCGCAACAAAAACCGACCCTTTTTTCCGTTCATTGTCCTAATAATTTGGGATCAAAGAAGACGAATCGTCGAGGCGGATCGATACAAAAACAGCCAGCCATCACGCTCGGCTGGCAGCTCCTCCCTTGCCATTCCTTTCTAGTCTCTGGTCCATTTCAAAAAAGCTCCTGTTTTCGAGTATCGCAGCGCGGAGCGGTTACTTTTTCGTCGAAACCTCCTTATCACTAGTTATATCTCACCCAGGACCACCGCTCCGCTTCTGGTAATCATCGAAATCGACAGGTCACCAGAGGTTTTCCAGAGTCTACCTACTCGCACTAATATCGTATGTCGCGAAAATGCTATAGGGACTATCTATCGGATTGAGTGAGAGGACGGATGGCGTGCCAGGGTTAGACAGTAGCTACTGGAAAATATAAGGCGCCAATCAGCTCATGCAAACGGGGACTGCTTTCCGAGCGAGACTCGTTAAGTAGCCCCAGAACAACTGGAGCATTGTGCCCTGGACAGGAAACCCCACTTTGTGTGGGAGCAGCTCCTGCGAATCGCAGACGCTAACGATGTGTAAAAGGCAATATTTACAATTGGAAGCAGTCTTATCGGAAGTTCTGGGACCCGTTGCAGGAACCGGGTACGGCCGAATCTCACGTGATTCGCTTGCGCCCCCCTCTCAACGGCTACCGGAAGAAAAAAAAACACTAAAAACCAACTCCAAGAAAGCGGTCAATTATCAAAAAAGGTGTCGGTTGAACGATACATAACATTTTAATTACTTGTTGTTCTTTTAAATTCAATTTCCTGCTGTTTACTTTGATCGGTAGCCGTTGAATGTAAAGGGCGGGACGCGAACGAATTACTGAAGACTAGGGTCCAGTGGAGCTGTTTCGTGCTCGTTCCGAGCCGCTTTTTCTGGTGATGCTGTGCGCCAAGAAACTCTCGATTTCTGGCAAAAACTCAAAAAATGTTCTCATCGGGAACACCGCCTTTGAAGGCAGAGTACAACCTCAGAGTCGTTTTTCTGTTTTTGTGACTATCTTGAAAACGGTCCCACGCTGCTTGCATGCCACCGGATTCGTACAAGACCCCCTGGGCACGGAATCATGGCCCCTCAGAAATTGAACTGCGGAAGCATGGTGGACGGGTTGTCCGAGGCTTGTAACTTTTGCCCTATGCAACCGATGTATGCGAAACGGCCTGCACAAAAAGAGAGGATTAGAATAAAGGGATGAGCGGGATATCGATTGGAAACCATCGCTTATCTCTACACTGTTGAGCTCGAAAGATTGTAAAAAAGGCGTGCCGAAGTGGCCTCATTGCGGTGGGCGCCCCAGGGTGGCTTCCCCCTGTCTCTCGCTTATCCTCCGGAGTAGTTGAGAGCTCGCGCCAGGCAGGTGCTTATTAGGGGGTCTACTTCACAATTATGCGGAAATCTCAGATTTCGTTTTTGAGCTTGGACTGTGCCTTTAACCGAAAGTTAAAAAGGTAATGCTTAACGTCTTCAGACCTGGGCGAAAAACTCAGATTCGCGCGAGAAAGAGTAATGAGATATGGAGAGACATGATTACATACATTTGCTAACATAACATGAATAGAAAGAAAACGAAAGGAAGGCTACATTTGCAAAAACGGCGTTTGCCAATACATATGGTACTTTCAGAATGCTGCTGTTCTGCGCTGTCATTCGATGTCCATACGTCGGAGCTTATGGCTCGAACAAGCTTAAAAAACCAAAAATAATCATAGGTTCGTCACTGAACGAGCCTACTAGAGACTAAATGAATGACGAATTTCTAAAGTCTACTGTAAAACGCAGTTCACTTTTCACAACTGCTGGATCCGTATTTAGCATTTTCCGCACAATACCTCACCTCGCCATATTAAATGTGACCAGGAGGATTCAGCAGAATTACAGCGGCCTGAATGCACAGGTTAGAACGAAAGCTGAGGGGTAGAGGCGCTAAAGGCAGTGCCCATGACAAAATTCATCTACTTTTCCGCAAGAAATCGAAAGTTCGGGGTCTCATTGGAACGGTATGATCGAGAAAACGAATAAAAACAGGCCTGAATGAGCCTTGATCTGCTCTGGAAACGCTAGTCTTTTCCGGTCGCGGTTGAGTTTTTGATGGAGGAGTTTAGTCCACCTTAATGGTTCGGCTTCGCCACACCTCTCTTTGCACTAGAGCGCGAGCGCGCATAATATTAGCACTGGAGCGCAATTACAATTTCCCGCGCAACTCGTCCACCAGCGAAGTTTTCCCGCCGTGGAACAAGGCTAACTTTTTGAGCTTTTTCATCGACTTTTTTGCGGTTTTTTGTTCATCATGGGGACATTCGGGTTCCAAACCTTCGATTTCTGGCCAAAACTGGAAAAGGATTTTTACCATGGACACTGCCTTGAAAGGCAGCATACACGGTCGTGAACGTGATTGGAATAACTACGGAAACAGAATGGTATGGATCAGAATACAACGCCTACGCATTTTGAAACGTTAGAAATAACCCACAATTACGCTACGCTAGCAAGAAGTTGGCCCCGCCCCTGTATTTTCCAGTAAACTCAAAATACCATGCGGTACCCATTGCCACGACGGCATGAATGGTGATATCAGTTGCATCTCTGTATCAGACCGACCGACTCAGACTCTCAAATGAAAGTTGAACAGCATTTTATAACATTGCGTCAATCGGTACCGCACGGTATTTTGAGTCTAGTGTATTTCTCCGCCCCCGTATTTGCCGTCCTTCTCCAAAACGGGGGTTCTGGGCCATTTCCATCGTCGGCGACGTTTGTGGGTGGTACAATAAGTAGAATAGGTGAACCACATACATCGACGACGGAAGAAATGACCCAGCACCTCTGTTTTAAAGGAATACGGCAAATACAGGGGGCGGAAAAATACAGGGCGGGGTCAACTTCTACTCATGACGCGTCATTGTGGGCCGTTTTTGACGCTTCAAAATGCGTAAGCGTTATGTTCTGAGCCATACCATTCTATTCCCGTACTTTACTCAATCAAGTTTACGAGCGTGTATGCTGCCATTAAAGAAGCACTTCATGAGCCTACAGCGAGTCGCGACTGGCATAAGCATATGTGTAGCTGCGTGACTGTGTGACGTGACGTGACTAAATCTTCATTATCTCAAATTCTTAAACAGTGTATTAGGGAATTCCAGAATCTTCAGGATATTGAATTCCGCTTCGCAGTAACGGATATTCGCTGCTACAGCACGCAGCACTGTGATAATCATGCTGAGACAAGGGATGATCAGGTCGGGACCTGATAGCCCCAGCAAGATTATCATTGTGCTGCGGGCTGCAGCAACGTCTGCCGGCAATTGCTGAGCGGAGTTTTGCTCGGTTAAGGACAAAGTGTGCCTACCGTAGCCATGTCATAATTTCGATGCGCTCTCATCAGTGACCTGCCTGATAGCCGACAGTGACTCACCGTAAGCGGATCTACCTGCCGTCCACGGAAAGTTCCGCCAGAGTTGTAGGAAAAGGCATGCAACGCTACCGCTTGCCACTGGCTGTATTCGAAATGAAGAGCTATCCACAAATGATTAAGTTTTTATCTCCTCGGCTAGCGAGGCGAACTGAGGCGAAAACTTCACCAGTTTCGCCCCGCTCCACGCTTACCTCGCTCAAATTTCACCAACTCGCTAACACGAAAAGGCGATAAGCAAGGTTGTGCCGAACTGCTCCGTTTCCGAGTTTTTGGTACGGAAACGGAATAAATTAGTGCAGCACGATCTATGATAGCTGGTCTAGGCAAGGATTTTTGAAGGTTTCATGAGACGCCGAGAACTACATCCGACTTCCTGTGCTCAAGCGATTATCTGGGCTTGGCTGAGATCATTCACGAATTTTGGGGGCCTGCGATTGGAACCCTATAAAATGAAGAAACGAATTTGGCGTGGCAGAAATCTTTTGAGGATTTTTTTAAAATATGTTGCTTGTCGCTGATTATCTGAAAACTGACTTCTGATCAGCCTTAAAGGACACCTGGTGTCGCTTGGACTGCTTTCTTGGGGATAGGCTGCACACCAGAGGTGCCAAAATTTAATTTTCCGTTGCCGAAAAAAGGAACGAAAAATAAAACTCTCCCAAACGGCAACGGTGAACCCCAAGACGGCAAGCAAACTGCATTCAGCAAACGGAAATTATCGCCCTTCTGTACACTATTTCGAAGGGCGGTTACATATAATGAGTATTTTCAGAGATTCCCCTTTGGGATTCCCAGAAGTGAAACTTCGAAATCGTCGGATGCCTCGCAGTGACTTTATTTTCAATAAGCAATAGTATATTGACTGAAACCATTGGTTATTGAATGAGAGCTGCGGGCCACAACCAGCAGCGAAGCGTGAGAATGAGGCAACACAAAATTCTCCATGTGTCTTCCGTTTTCGGCGTTTTTAGCCCTTTCATATTCCATTTTAGTTTCCGAAAATCTTGAAAAAGGGTTCCGCCCAGCCCTGACCATAAGCCGTTTTAGGCGAAATCGGTGAAGTTTTGAGGGAAAGATGGGCATTTCGGCCGCGCCCTCCGAACCGATTGTACACATTCTGTCACAGTATAGAAATACTTCAATTGCTAACCTCACCAACCGGTGGTTCATTTCATTTCTGCCTTGAATCTTGTGTGGTCCCCTCATCTAGGAAAGTGCGCTGCTTAAAGTATGAAGTTGCGAAAGTATTTCGTTGCCAAAGATATGTATTTCGTACTCGTGATACTAAAAAATCAAAATTTTCCATCGAGGTTTCCAGAAACGTGTCTTTCTCTATTGTTTTACTATCATACTTTTCCGTAGTTCTCTTTCTCGCACAGCTAATGTTTTGTTCAATACTAATACAATATCGCCCTCAGCAGCAACTCGCATCCTCGTTGACTACGTCGCAACCCGTTCATTGCCTCTATTTCCTGAACCCTTAAACCTAGGGTTAAAAACTAGCTTTCGGGTTGGACGAACATGTTCACGGTGGCTTTCATTAGTGGAAAATGGGGTTAATCGTAAATGGAAGAGTGTTTTAGGAAAAACAGTGTTAGTTAGGGTCCGAACAAATGGACGGAGCATCAGATAGTAGAGATTACGGGTCTACAAAAGATTCCATTGCCACACGAACACTTCCTGTGAGAGTAAAGAGGCGGGATAAGAGTAAAGGATTTCGTACCCTTCTGGTGCGTTTTTCTTAATTTCTTCGTAATTCCAGTCCTACAATCAATAATTATCGTGAACACTGCCTTTGATATAGAGAAGAACAAGGCTCCTATGGGTATCATTGAAAGCACAAGGAGACTCGAATATCCCATAAAGAGAGCATTGCTAAAGCACAGATAAACCTGAATCTCTCGAAAAGAACTCAATATCACTCTGTTTTCGGTATTTTCCAAGCAAATTTACCTTCCTTCATTATATAAAAGAAGATACGAAAGATTTGTGCATGCTCTGAGCCATGCATAGGTAATGATAACTAATAATTCCTTGTTTGTCAGTTATGAATTTTTTACAATCAGGTCTAGTTTTTCGGAAAGGGAAAACGGGCCTCAAATTCGAGTTATGGTGTAAAGCAACCCTGTAGGGATTCAGTGAGGAGAAAGTGAAAAATTAAAAACTCGTGGATACTTCCCATTTTTCCGCATTTTCAGGCTTTTTTCCGAAATCGAATTACCAAAAATTATCGGAATTCTGCTCATCCGTGGTAACAAGTCTACTGCAAAAACAAGCGAACGATAACAGAATATAAGCATGAAGGACAGCAAAAAAATGAGTAAGAATAAGGATCGCTGAATGCAGGGGATTGGCGGAATGATGCAGGTGAATGTAGCAAGGCAGAACGCGCTGATAAGTCAATACAGGATCAGCTGCGGGCAAGAAATCGTCGACGTTCAGGTGCCCATGTGCAATTCAAAACTCGCGCGTACCACTGACGTGGCGCGGAATTTGAAATCGCCTTCTCGAAGTAGGGCGATATTCGCCGAGTTCAAAAATCAACAACCTCGCTGCCGAAGCGATCCCGCGGCGAATCGTGGCGAAAACTTCACCGGTTTCGCCTCGCTCCACGCTTACCTCGCTTAAACTTCACCAACTCGCCAACACGAAAAGGCGAACAGCTAACTTAGGCGAAATCGGTGAAGTTTTCGCCATGATGATAAGATGGGCGTTTTAGGCCGCGCCCACCGAAGCGATTCGCCATCTATTGTCAGAGTCGCCCTTCACTGGCGGCAATCGCCCCACTTTCATCTTTTTTGCCCCGAATTTTCGCCTATTGGCCTATTACAGGCCAATTACTAATGGCCATAATAGAACTCGCGTTCTATATTCGCCTCAACCATCACACCAATTTGTTAATACTTATTTATCACACGTCACATATCCAACAAATAATGTTACAAAATAACTAATAGTACACGTAAGCATTCCACGTAGCGTAGAGAAATTCCCAGAAAACGAATAGACACATTAAACATAGACAAAAATATAACCGGAGTGCGCTAGGTAATGCACCATACGCGTTTTGACAGCAAAAGGCAGCAGTGATGATTTTACATCGTTTACGGCTAGGAGACATGAACTGTGATGCAGGCAAAGAACTTGCGCAAATTTGAGTTCTTCGCTCTCAAGGAATTGAGCGAAGAACAGAAATCGGCGAGTTTTGTCGAATGAGCCACTGGTTTAGATCTGGACGAAATCTTTAGCAGCTGGATAAAGAACGATAGCGAATCGGCGAGGCCGCTTGATACAAAAACAGCCGGCATTTTCGTCGAAACACCCTTATTGTGGTTCGGAAAAGGATAGCCTATGCGCATGTTCCTTATTCCAGATTATCGGATCAGAAAAAATCTTGAAACAAGAAACTTTTTTAGGAGATAGAGCAGCAAGGGTTCTCAACATTTACCCAAGTTTCAGAAAAATCCGTACAGTGGGTCTCGAGATATTCAAAAAATGCGAATTTCAAAATGTGTGTGTGTCCGAAGGAATTTAGTGATGAGAAGTTCGGTCGGTCTTTAGGAGAAGTGGAGTGATAATGTGATCAGGCGCTAAATCGTGGATAGAGAGATTTTGGTTGAATATGGAAGGCCAGAGGCCGCCTGAGACAATCGTGCCAGAAAGAGCAGCTAAAGTTGACCGGAAACCGCTTTTCCATATCAAAATAGGATCGCTTTTGTGACGCTTAATTTCTGACACTACAAGAGTTGACCGGTTTGGGGGAAAGAACTTTTCAATGTAAAAACGTGAAAAGTCTAATCGGCTATCACATGTCAGTGTTAATTCTTTTGATAACAGGTTGTTCGTCTGCCTAAAGCTTTCCAAAGGAAGATCAGTCTGTTGGGCGGGCTGGAGCAGTGGGTCGACCGCAGCACACGATTTTGAGCCACTTCCGGTCCGTTTTTCACCGTTCTTTTTTCACTTGTGTCTTGAGAAGGCTTGGGATTCCTCGAGAAAGCCGACAATTTTTCATCGCGAACACTGCCTTTAAAGGCAGTGGTCATGATGAAAAACGTTGTCGAAAAAAACTACAAAAATCAGCTCAGACCAAAAACAGCTCAAAAACTATGACGATAGCGCAGTGAAAAACGGGCTAGAATTAGAGTTATTAAGACCCTAAACTTCCAGTTCGTGCACACGTGCACAGAAAGATCACAGTCTCATGCCAAGCATTCGAAAATCATCGACACTCAGAGGAAGAAATAAATGCAAAATTACCTGATAAAACAGTTGAACAATGAAAGCAAGCTCTTCAGTCAATGTTTTTGACTAGATGTGTACATAAATCCGAAGGTTCATTGATTTAAATTCATTTTAAGCCATATGATGTTCTTGATATTAGAGATCATCGCTGCTGATGATGTGGGGTGGACTCGTCCACCATCAAGACAAGGAAGTTCTGGCTTCAAATTTGGCCTAGAACAGCGTTTTTTTCGCGATTTCTTTGTATAGGTTCTACTACTCTATACCCAGAGAAGGGTATAGAGAGGAAAAGAAGACGAGCATATTTTAGCGCGACCACTGCCTTTAAAGGCACAGTCCAACCTCAGAATCGTTTTCCTGTTTTTCTTCCTATCTTTGAAACGGTCCCACGCCGATTTGAATGATGTCTCTGGAATCGTACAGGACCCCCTGGGAACGGAGTCATGGCCCCCAACGTTGAGCCGCAGAAGCATGGTGGACGAGTTGTCTGGGGCTTGTAACTTGGCCAGGAGTGGCTTACTCCTGTATCTCGATTTTCCGGAGGGTTTCAAAACTCGCACTTGGTAGGTGCTACTTAGGGGGGGGGGTATTTAACAATTATGTGGAAATCTCAGAGTTTGTTCCTAAGGTTGGACTGTGCCTTTAACCAAAAGTTGAGTAGCTACTGCTCAACATCTTCAGGTCTGGGCGAAGAACTCAGATTCGCGCAAAAAAGAGTAACGAGATATGGAAACACATGTTTACATACATTTGATAACATAAAATGAATAGAAAGAAAGCGAAAAGAAAACGAAAACGGCGTTTTCCAACACATACTCTTAAAATGCTTCTGTTCTGCAGTTTCATTCGATGTCAATACGTCGGAGTTGATCCTCGTGAGCTCTCGGTCTTTTTTTCTACTGGAGTGTGTCTTCTGCACCATATAATCCGCAGGTTGAATTGCTGAAGAACTGCGATACTATTGGGCTCCTTCCCTATTAAAACGTGTTAAACGTGAGCATGAAAGCGGAGCCGAAATTGAATTGAATGAGAGGCTTGTACTGCGAGAAGTGACCTCACGTTTTAATTTGCACCTGCTTTCTTGCAGGTATTGAGAGTGCTCTTAGAAGGGAGAAAGAGCTTCAGAGGAGCACAGTGTCACCAACGAATCTAGCAGCGAAACCTATGACGCAGAGACTTTACTCTAGCTACGAAACCACCGCCGTTTTAAGAGGACGGACTCCGATGTCCGGAAATCTAATGGAACCCTGTAATAGCAACATTATAAGAGCATCACATTACTATGTATCAAAAGTTGAAAGCTTGTCCGTTGAACCTTTCATTGGCTACGTTTCGGGCATAGGCCCGTCGTGAGGTCAGCTGAAATATTACAAACAAATCGACAACATGTTGTCGCCAACACCAACTACCGACCTGTGGCGACTGAGATGGAGTAAGGTCGCAACAGCAGCCTCATTCCTCTGGGCTTATCTGCTGTTGTGACCCTACTCCATCTGAGTCACCACAGGTCTGTAGTTGGGGTTGGCGAGAGCATGCTGTCGAATTGTTTGTAATATTTCAGTTGACCTCACGACGGGCCTATGCCCGAAAAATAGTCTGTGAAAGGTTCAACGGACGAGCTTAAACGTTTACCATTCCTTGTACAAAACAATGAAGCTCAGGGAAGCATCGATATTGCCAAGTATTATATGCGTGGTTTTGTTTTTGCAAGGATAGCTAAGATACGCCGGCGTATGAATACACCAAGAAAAGCTAAGCGAAAAGTCTGTGAGGACAAGTTCAAAAAGATACAAAAAAGCGGACTGGTATGCTTCATCAATGAGCTAACATTATAGCGCCTGTAACAAGCCCACCTCTTAGATGAAATACCCGCGCTAAGTTCTGTGAAAACAGGTAACGTTTGCCAAACTTGGCAAAAAAGCGTCCGATGATTGTAACTTTTTTGAACGTAGACGTTTTTGAATTCTGAAAAAGCTATCATATTAACATCTCGAATTCCTACATAATCATGTGCCTTGTGGACCGAAGTTCCCTGAAATCGCTTTGTTTTTGAGTAAAATTATTTTTGCGGTCGTTTCACAAAAACGTCGCGCGCGGCAGGGTGCGGCGAAACTTCGAGTAGTAATTGTATAATAGAAGAGCAATCTGTATGTTTCAATCGTGAATTAGATGGGAGTGGGGCTATCTCGAAATCTGTGCAGATTGAATTTTCGAAATCCTTCGTTAAACACTCACGGAAGCTTCCTGAAAAGTCGGACTTTTGTCACGAAAATCCCAGACCGATAACTGGAGGATTTCTGAAATTCAATCTGCGCAGATCTCGAGGTAGCCCCACTCCCATCTAATTCACGTTTGAAACATAGAGATTGCTCTTCTATTACTTGTCTAATGGCACACGAGCTCCAGGGCCAAACTTTCTGGATCAATACCCGAATCATCAGTCTTGCAGCGAGGAAGTCGGCCGCCTTCAGCCGCTATCACCGCTACTCGTGAGTAATCCGGCCTAGCGTCGGCTAGGTGTTGGCTGCCAGACCACGCCGAAGTCTTCCTTGATGGAGGGGTCAAGGGAGGGCAGAATCAATGGACAAGGCGACATATTCACTGAGCTAGTATTCTCCGCCGCTCATGCCACTCGCTTCTACCTAGAGATTCAGAACTCGCTTCTAACAAATCGAAAGAATTCCAGATAGCCTTACTTTTATGTATACATACATACATACATATAAGGAGAAACAATGCTATAATGTTCTATTTTAGTCTTTTCATTATTTGTGTTTGTGCACGGCAGTTCACGCATACTGCAGTATGGTGTGCCTGTTGTCGTTTTTTAAATGTTCATGCCGCCGCAGGTGTTTAGGCCAGACTGGGATGCGGAGGTCGCCACGAGGTCATGACGTGGTGACCCCTACTTGGATTAGGTACGCTACTCTAGTCAGCCCACTAATGCGTCTGAACGCTATCATATGTCAAGGGGAAAGATCGTGCTTCTGCGGGTTTCGACTGACCCCCGAACTTGAACGTTACCGGAGACGGGCACATCGCCGATGCGGAGCTCGGCCGTGGCCACTGCCTCACCACCTGTGGCTGAGCTCTAACCCGTCGGTGGACGCGGCCCTAGTGCACACGTGACGGTCTGTCTTCGAACGCCGAAGAATTCAGGTTTCAAAAAGTTTTTTCAAAGTTTTTGAGCAAAAATTCTGACTTCAGCAGCTCGAAAGAGTTCAAGTAGCTTAAGCAGATCATTCTTTATTACGATTCTCGGAATGCTCAAAATTTTTGAAAGAAATTAATATTTTTTCTGGAATTAGTAAGTCTTTTCAAATATTGAATACAAAAATATCAATTATTTTCGAAATCGTAAGCTTGGAACGAACCTTCACTTTTGCACTTCCTAAGCAACCTCTACCTCTCGGGCCGTTGTCCCCACCACAACGAGCCTACGGGAGTCAGGATACTGAGAATAGAAGCACCACTGTCGATGTCTGGGACTAGACGGGAATGGGTAGAATCAACAGAAGGGGAATAAATTAGTTACAAAATGCATTGTGACAATCAAATCCTCTTTTGAATCGTTCCCTTCGGGGCTTTACTCGTCCTCCTCAAATTAATCAAAGGAAGAAATCTACAGCTATGCGAAAATGAAACGTTTAGTCACAATCACACCGAAAAATACACGAAACGTTAGAATCTAACAGCAGTCCGTATACACAATGCTTGCCTCGATTATTAAGCAGTAGAAAGCGCAATGTTGCCTTGAGTGCTGGATGGATCAACATAGTTCCTCTTGGTGATATTGAACAGAGACAACACTTCTCGGCGTATGCTCTTATTGAAGGACATATATATGATGCCATGCAAACCCTGAATAATCGGAGAGAATTCATTTGGGTCTGTCCTCTAAGCGGACATGAGAAGAGTATTTCCTGATTGTTATGAGGATATGTTTTTTATCTTTGATTATTTGTAATCCTGTCAATCCTCAATGAGTGCGGAACGATAGTAATGGATTTCATGATGACGTTACATAAGGCGTAGTTATGTGCGAATATCAATTTTACCAGCATTTCTTGAAACTTTCCTATGTTACTCACGTCTCTGTTCATGTGACGATATTTTTTACGATGCCGCTGAGAAGCAAAAATATGTTATTTAAATTTTTAAAATAACAGATAAAATGCTCATAACTTACCATGACATAGCTGCCATGAGACATTTGCAGCAACGACAATACTCTGCGATGCTGGGAGAAATTCGAGGTTAAGGTAGAGAATCGCCGCTACAACCGTTGTAGAGCAGATCAACAACGCTTGCGTAAAAAGCTAAAGCGATAGACTTTCTTGCGCTCACTTTGGCCGATGCCTGATTATCAGTTATACCTGTATCTCAAGCTTATCGACACCACTGTTTGAAGCGTGTCCAATTTTTACGATATAGCAACAAAGAATAGAATAAAATCCGATAATAGAAACTGTTACAAAAATGTTGAAAAGGGGCAGAAATAGCGATGAATAATATTCCAACTCCTTAAAAAACTTAGTTACTAGGACCCGCTGGCGATGCTGAGCGCTGCTGTACTCTTCTAACCACAGTACGGGAATCCGTGCGAGTTTAGGAGAAACATGTGAGATGGATGTCGTGCATCAGAACTAAGGCAATCACGTCTCAACCGAAAGCGGTCAAGAAAAGGATGACGAATGTATGATTATTTTACGCGGCAAGGCTGTATGAGGGGCTGTGCGTTATGGCGTTTGCGTTCTAACGCATTATCGAATCCACGAGGGTTCTGAGCGAACCCCAACGATTAACGAGTCAACGAAAAGCTTTTGGAACTACCTTGGTCTGCTTTGATAGTTGTAGTAAAACAAAGGCTTTAATTGATCTGCACCGCAGATAAATTTTACAAATCGGTGTCATGCGCGTCACAAAGCCTTGCGACATGGCTTGCTATCTATCGGTTGTGGGAAGTCCGTTCCTGGCCTGAAACCTCATTTGTAGCTCTACCGCGGAGCGAGACGGCAAAGTACACAATCCAGCTAAAGTTTAGAGATCGCCATTTCGAAAATTGTCAGTGGCGCTGTTCGGCCTGAGAGGAGCAGGCGGCGCAGCAGCCGCTGGACGGCTGGCTATGCTGATCTAGAATGAAGCGCAACTTTCCAGGTATCGACTCATCAACATTGAGTTCTTGAGTATGTTGTAATTTTACTTGCCAGATATTTATGTAATATGGTCGCAGCCTATCAGGCTCCAATCCGGCAGGTTGACCTTCAATCTCCCTCACACCTGCGGAGTTGGTGCCTTGAACCTGCAGTGGTATTTTTGTTACATAATGTTTCATTATTATCACCTGAAATAGTGCGCATTTCGAAAAATCGGTTGTTCAAATTTTCCGAATAAACAGAATAATTTTCCAACACCGAGTAATCCGAATTCCTGGACGGACGAGAAGAGTTTCTGGTGAACCGAGAATTTCACGCTCTTGTTCGAATCAAATACTTGGAGAACGATTGGTTCAAAACTCTGATTGAATAGAATAGTCAGATAAAGCAACAACCCAAGTAGAAACCTTTTTTGTTTTAAAAAGCTAACCCCTATCTAGGTTTTTTTCCAATTTCCAGAGATTTTGATACTCAGACGTTTCAAAAATTACTAAGGATTTTTATCGACACTCAAAATTATTTTATATTGAGATCGTGAAAAATACTTTTTGTGCCTCAGGATTCGCAGCTCACAGCGTTCCCGTTAAAGGTAGCATTTCTCCAAGCGAGAAGGTTGTAAAGGCTCATCACTTTTGCACGAAAAATCACTCGGTCTCAAGCAATCTCGATCTCAAGCGAGCTATAGGAGGAAGCCGCTCTGGGGCGCCCACATCAGCCAATTTCATCTAAGTAGGTAGTAGTTAAAATGACCTTAAAGAAGACGTGGCTCGAGCACATAGAGGAGGATCTGAAAACTCAACGATGCAATTCCCTTAAAGGCACAGTCCAAGCTCAGGCGCGAAACCTGGGTCATTCCCAGCCTCTCTTTTTATTCAGGTCGGTTCGCATAGATCGGTTGCAAATGACGGAAGTTACGAGCCTCGGACAAGTTGTCCACAATGCTTCCGCAGCTCAATTTCTGAAAGGCCATAAAGTGTGCCGGAATGAGAATGGCGGCCCACGCGGCCGGCGTGCTTGGCAGGCGGCCGTCGCATGTGCCGCCCTCGGACGAGTGTTGGATTTCAACGTTGGCCGTCCCCTCTCCTACCGTCTGCAAATATTGATCGGCGTAGTGCTTGCTGCCAGCCGAAGCCGGCCCCGTTCTTAGTCGATGGCGGTGGGGACTTTTCGCATGCTCGTCTGAGGGCGACGAATTCGACGACCGCCTGCCAAGCCTGCCGGCCGCACGGGCCACCATTCTCATTCGGATGCACCTTGAGTCCGTTCCCAAAGGGTCTGTGCGATTGCAGTGCTAACTTTCGATTCAGCGTGGGACCGTTTTCAAGATAGGTAGGAAAACAGAAGAACGATTCTGAGGTTTGACTGTGCTTATTGCTGCAAACCGTACTGAATGGAAGCGTATCGTTCAGGCCGCACGAGCTCACATGGCGCATACAGCAGTGTATTGGTTGAAAGGTTATTCTTCCCTCCACTAGACGTCAGCTATCGATGTGAGTGGGTGATTGAGAGGTAGTATATCATGCTGGCAATTCTGAAACCTTTAAGTCTGTGATCATCGCTGTTTATTACGGTTGATTTAATTGATCATTTGGCATTCCCTGATTTTATTAAAGACAACATACACGCTGGTGAAGATGGTTGAAATAACTACGGAAATAGAATGGCGTGGCTCAGAGCACAATGCCGCTACACGAGTAAGAAGTTAACGCCGCTCCTGTATCTGCTCGCCCCTGTCTTTGCCGTTTTCGTAACGTGTACGCTGCCTTTAAAGAATGCTAATTTTTGTGCTTCTATTTTTGTTATTGTACACCAGTGAAGAATGGCTCGCAAGTTTGACGTGCATTGACTGCGTCTCACACGAAATGGGTGAGTAAAAACAGGCAATAAGCCAGCGCGACGACTCAACGTTGTTAGAACCTCGTTACATCTCCCTCTCCCTACCCAAGCTCCGCCCAGCTGGGAAAGAACGCCCGCCACCCGAGAGGAACGAATCTGCTTGGATTTGTCGGAGCGAGGACGAAGTTTATAGGCTGCGGCACTGTTCGGAACCAGGCACACAACCCTCTGCAAATTTTGCGCTGTCTTCAGGGGATAGCACAATGTCGTCGGCGTAATCCAGGTAGACAAGGGAGCGCCCTGAGACCCTCGTCAGTCTTTGTCGATCGACTCAGCCCTACCCGTTCGATACACACATAAGTCATGGAAGAAGAGTCCGTCTGCGACCGTCTGCTTGCCTCCGCAATCCAGCCAGTCCATACGGGGGTTCCACGAGCGCACACGGACTTGGCCGAAGCACCCGAAGCAGGTTTTTACTTACTTTTTTTACTTACTTTTTTACTACTTTTAACATGGACTCCGTCGGTTCTTCGACCAAGTCCGTCGTAGGTCTGATGGGGTTACTATCATATGCGCAGGAAAGTGGTCTGCATCTCTCATAAAACAGTAATATAGGTCTGACGTAATGGTGAAGTCTACAAAGCCCAATAAATGAGAAACTTTCTGCCACTCCTGACTTGAGCCGCTCTCGAAGTTGTTCCACCGAATGAGAAAGCTGGATTGAGAGCTTTGTGTTGCTTTTTTTCCTGCCGATCGTGTCAGTCGATAGATTGCTAATCAGCATTCAATGCAGTTATTGGCAATAAACATGATACATGTACTCTACGCATGATGTCACGGCGAAGTTGGTTAGAAAAGGTCCTGCTCCAGCTCCTTGTTTTACTCCTGTTTTCACCTAGAAAGCTGACGTAAATCCGACAGATGTAGGAGCTGCTGCTGTTGTTCCTTTGTTCATATCCTCGATTTGCCGAACATACTTTTCCGGGACTCCATTGGTATGCAGAGCATTGATAAATTGGTTGCAGTGAGGTTAGCCTAATGCGGCACCGGAGCACGAAAAGCTAGCTGTAATCGCTCCGAATACCGCTGCCACAATTCAATTACTCTTCTCACGACGAACACTTGGTCGACTGTTTAGCTTCAAGGTCAAGAACTGGCTTGTTTCTCTTCGGTCGTTTCTGCACGTTGTTCGTGGGTCGCTCAAGAATTTAACGTTGCAAAGCATGTGGCTGAGGGCCGTGACAAATGAACACGGTTAACTACCAGGGCCGCGTCAGGCGGAAGCCAGTCGATTAAGTCAAGTAAGTCAATCGATGGTGCGTACAAGTGGTGATCAATACCAGCAAAAGACAGTTTTGATAACAAAGCGTGAAAAGGGTTGGCGCCCACCAGGGAATTGCTCGAACCCCAATCTGTTTTTTGTCTCGGGACTGTGAGCGAATCAGCACATCGCTGCTATCTGGTCACATCGTTGTGGAATACTGAGACACGCGACGTCATCGTGCCGATCCCAGTATTTGCTAAAAATTTTTTAAATGGGATCAAATTAAGATCTCAACAGGTCTTGGAGCGTTACCTTACCTTTATCAACTGTCGTTTTCGGTTTCTAAAAAACCAAGACTCTCTATCACGTAATATACCGAGTGTCCACATAGCGCGCCCACGGCCGTCTTGAATGGGACCGCGTTCCACACTGCTCAACCACGACATGAATTTGATTTTTGTCGCTTTTTCAAAAAAAAGGATTCATTACAATGACGGTTGGAAAACGGGTTCCAAATAGGTAGGTCTTACTTACCCATTCTCAACTGGCCCCCTTTTATAAAGAATCCAGCCCAGATACCTGTCAATGGTGGGAGGATCGAACCATCTCCTAAGAACACATGTGGGTAGGGCACCTTATATAACGGCAACGGCTAGCGCAGCAATGCGCCTTTTACATTTGAATGCAGTACAAGCTATCGATCCATTGTTTTGATGCTACTTCATAAATGGGATATCTTTTATGCGTCATTGCCATCGGACTCCCCAGTTGTAAAGGTCATCGCTATAAATAATTTCGTAACTCCCCTCTGAGCAAAACTTGGGCACATTCTATCTGATTTCTCATCGTTTCCAATGTTAGTTTCTTATGGCAGATCTGTTCATTTTATGATTTGTCGCATCGGTCAGTGGCGTATTTATATAAATAAATAATAAGTATATAAATAAATAAAGAGGCAGCCAACCTGGGGTCGGTGACGCCTAGATGCCTCCTATGGTTGCCACCTTGGAACGAGAACCACTTTCGAAGAGTGGAGTTGAATGCGAAACTGTCAGTAGCCGGTGTCCGAACCAACACAGCAGCTGTGGCCGTACTCATGAAACTATGGGAGCCTCCCGGAAAGGTTTTTAGAACCAGCCTACGTATGCGGCGGACGAGCTTTGAACTCCTCCCGGGAGGTCCCACAGTTTCATGAATACGGCCACTGTCTACCTCAGATACTGCGGCTTAGTAAGGCAGCACGAGGGGATTACTAACGCAGTTACTCGTCTAGGTGTAAGCCCCTTTCGTTCCCCCAACTGCTGCCCAGGGCAGCACGTTGTGTCCTCTTGCTCCGCTCACTGCCCCAACTACTGTTCGTATAGCGGCCCCACGTGCTGCTGCAGTCGCCCCAACTGCTCCAGTCGTCTCCCCAACTGCTGCTCCTCATCGTGGCTCCAATCGCTGCCCTTCATTTATGATCTCTCCTTTCTTTCACATAACCCTTCTCCCGCAGGGGATATGTCGAGCTCAGCAGCAGCGCTGGGTCGACCAATCAAAAATAGAGACCTCATTGATGCTCATACATAACTATAACGGTTAATTCATTCTTGATTATATCCAGTGATCTTCGCCACAGTTAAAGGAAATGATGCTGGCACTACGGACTGTCTCATGCACACCCTCGGCGGCCTCGTATCTGGCAAGAGTTTTCTAGGGCCGTTCAACACAGGCCTCGGTCAGTAGTGAATGTGAGTCTCCAAAAACATTTCTTGACACAGAATTTCCCTATAACTTGAACAAGAATTGATCTTTCGTGACTGTAGAGATGTGAATTAGGCATGATAATCTGTTTCTCTCGTTTTGAAAGACGACTTATTTATTTATTCAATACGCTACATAAGGTAGACGTGAAAAACGGGCGTAGAATATGATACATCACAAAAACAGAATAAAAAACCACCACGCAAGAAGAATACTCGAAGCCTTGCGTTTGAAAGAAGGAAAAGAACGGGGTACATTTTCCAAATTTAATTTCAAGGAGGCGAGGGCTGAACCAGCGCTACATGTGAAACTGTTCAACCTGAAATTCGTTTTGGGAACACCATAACAAATTTTCTCTGAGTTTCCACTTGTAGAATTATGACTTTCTGTGTAGAAAAAGTTATATCCACACATTCCAAAAATAAAGCCCTCCTCAAAATATTCTTTAGTTGCTGAAATTCGCACTGTTTAGAGGATTGTCCAGGGTTCAACTGAATTCGAATACCAGAGTATTCATGATTTATTGATCTCCCAGTAAATGGTTATTTCTTCTCTTCCGAAAAACAACGATTTAAAAATTTCTTGAATATTTTTCTTATTTCTGAATTATTGACGTGAATCGCGTCGACTGGTCGTTTTAGATGTTTATTGGGAGTGTCATCTCTCCGAACTAACCAGCTATGACAACGAATCCTATACAACGGAACGCCTCTCCTTAGAAAGGCAGAGGGCGTGGTCATTCGATAGCAGCATGCGCTGCGACGAGATAGTTCAGCGACAGGCATAGAGTTGCGAGGGAGGTGAGAGTGATCTTCTCGCGTCCCTGCCTCTGCGCCGATAGATCGACGAAACAACAGCTACATAACCGAATGAACAACTCAGATACTCGCGGCTTAGTAAGGCAGCACGAGGGGATCACGAACGCATTTACTCGTTGAGGTGTAAGCCTCTTTCGTTCCCTCAACTGCTGCCCAGGGCACCACGTTGTGTCCTCTTGCTCCTCTCACTGCCCCAACTGCTGCTCGTACAGTTGCCCCACCTGCCGCTACAGTCGCCCCATCTGCTCCAGTCGTCGCCCCAACTGCTGCTCTTCATTGTGGCCCCAACTGCTGCTCCTCATTGTGGCCCCAACTGCTGCTCTTCTCTCCCCAACTGCTGCTCTTTATTCTCGCCCCAGCTGCTGCTCCTCATTTTTGATCTTTTTTTCTTATAATCTTTCTCTCGCGAGGGATGTGTCGAGTGCAGCAGCAGCGCTGCAGCGACTTATCAAAAATAAAGACCCCAGTGAAGCTCATTGATATCCTTAACGGGTTTTTCATTCTTGCTTCTATCCTTTGATCTTCGCTACCGATCGAGGAAATGATGCTCGCATTACCGACTGTCTCATGCCCACCAAAGACTGCCTCGTATCTCGCACGAGTTTGCGAGGGCCGTTCAACACAGGCCACGGTTGGTAGTGAATGTGAGTGTGCCAAAAACATCCTAAACAGAGAATTTCTCTATTCCTTGAACAACAATCTATTTTCACTCGGTTTTGTGACTGTAGGGATGCGAATTGAGCGCGATAATCTATTTTTCTCGATTTTAAAGACGAATTATGGCTTTATTTGGTAAAAATTATATCTACATATTTCAAGGATGAAGATTCCCTGAAATTGTTCTTAAATCGCTGAAATTCGCAATGATCAGAGAAATGTCTAGGGCAAACGGAATTTCAAATATTAGAGAGTTCATCATTCAATGATCTCTTCATAAATGGTGATTTCTTCCCTACGAAAAAACAATGGATCAACGAAAATTTTCTCTTCTTTCAAAATTAATGTCGTGAACATTTTCAGGATGGCTCAAAATTATTGAATATATAGCGAAGTAATTTTTGAGAACACTCAGCTTTGAATTTTGTGAGCAATGTTTTTCATGAAGAAGAGTTTTTTTCTTCAGAAAAGGTTCAATATTTCAATTTTCGTTAAATTTTTGGCAAGCCATCATTGCTCAGTCACTGAAAAATACGAGTCGTCCAAAACCAAAAAAAAATTAATTCACTGGGAAATGCTAAGTTCGAAGTCATGAAACGCATATCGAAGTAAGAACGAGATTTTTCAAAGTTTTAGGCTTGTACCTTCCAGATTTAAGAGAAAGAACGCAAATTATTGTCGAATTTTGTAAAAAAAACTGAATAAATTATTTTAAAAGAGTTGAACATCTCTCAAATTTTCGGTCGGTTCCATACGACCATCATCCTATGAGAATGACGACTCATCATTTTTTTTCAGTTCAATTCATCAGTCTTTAACCGAGCTGTACCATTCACATTGCTCGCAAGGAACTATTTTACTCGAGTGTACCATCTCAAACCTAACGAAAATCCTTTTTTTCAGACGGCGTTTGATTTGATGATCAATAAAATACCAATTTTTTTTGGAAGACGTGACGCAACGAAAATTTGAATTTTGCATAAGGCCATTGGTATACTTCAGCGACAGCCGGTCGCCGGCGACGGACACGGCGACGGAGTCTTCGTCGCCGCATTGAATTCTACGCGCTTTTGCGGACTGAAATTTCCGCACACGCGCATCTGCACAGCAAACTAAAAAATCGATTATGGTCATGCCATCACAGTTTATGTGGGATTTCGTGACATTTCCAATTGTTTTCACATTCTGTCACAATATGATCATCATTATAGTCGTTTTAACCATCCCTGTTTTAGTTGGTAGTAGGAGAAGCGGAAAATCTAGTTTCAAATAAGAGGCAAAATACGTCGGCTTGCAATATAATCCATACATTCGACAGCCTAGACAATAGCATAAATAAAAAGAACGATTCATAAGTAATTGAATGGAATAATGACAGCACATAAATACCCAATTGAAAAAAGCACTGCAGGTAAAAACCGAAACGTACAAAACTATAATGTCTTTTGATGTCACTATACTATCCATGATATGCCAAAATTACATAAAACATCATGAAATAGATGAATATGTGGAGTCCAAGGGAGCCAGCGACAGCTCGTCGCTGTGCGCAGCACAGCGACGGGCTGTCGCTGCGGCGACGGAGTGTACCAGGGTTACGTCAGTGAAAACTATAACACCCCTCAGCGACCTGTTCCAGCGACGGGCGCACGCAAACTGATCCCGCGGTCGACCCTGGCATAGCACCGGTGCTGGTCCCGACACGATGAGTGATAGTTGTCGAAACCTGTCGCTGCAGCGACAGGGAGGTATACCAATGGCCTAAGATTACCACGTTTGAGGTGGCCGCGCAGGTGAACAGGTAAATCGCTCACGCGCAGAACTAAAATGTGTACGGGCAAGACCCCAGACTCAGACAGTGCCAAAAACTCCGCGTGTCCGCCTCCCGCCGAGCGCATGTTGCGGCGCCCCATCCTGCTTATCCAATCCATAAGCTCTCCTGAATACACCCTTACTGAATTTCATCGGAAATGATAACAAATCACCAAACATGTTTGGTAATTCACAGTTTTCCTAGTTTATTATAGCTTTAATGATTTAAAGGCTCTCTAATTTTTTAATTCAATGTGAACAATCTAATCTTCGGAGCCTTTCCATAGAGCTCAGGATTTACATTACTACCCACAGCTGAATACTGAGGCATGAAAAAATATAGCGGTGCCTTCCCAATGGATAATGATCTGCTTACCGATTGGGAAATCCAGTTGCGCCCTAATTTCTTCCGATGGCAAACCGTCTCATGGAAAAGGACGTTTTTGGTGGAGCTTAGAATAGATTTGGAGCAGAGTTTTGGTGGTCAAAGTTTAGCGAGTAGGAGGCACACATTCCCTAAAATCCACATAAGCGTACGATACCTATGAAGCAGTCCTCACACTTAAGTGTGAGGACTGCTTCATAAGTATGTCTTGTGTTCTATGTCATTTCTGGAAGATGGCTGCAAAGATACCGGACTTCATCCGTGGTTTGCTTTTCCTTCATACAGACTTCTGGCAAGCTTTCCCATATGCGACAGTACACTTTATACGATTTCGAAATGGATAATTCGTAATGCGTCCTCTCATAAAACACGGTGAGAACACCTGACTCCCACCACACCCCCCCCCACCAAACAAGCGGTTGTGTACCTTGAAGGTACAGAACACCCTCAGACATGAATTTTGTGATTTTTTTTCTGATTTTATAGTAGACCTCTGCTACATAAGACGTGCCAAGTGCGAGATCTCAACTCCTTCAAATTAGCGAGATATAGGTGATCACATTAGGCTCGACCTCCTTCGCCGACCACCACGAGCCACACCCCCTACCAGATTTCCAAACTCTGTAGCGGCTAGATGGATGGCTGAATTCTCAACAAGTCGTCGTTCTTCAGTCCATTGCAGGACTGTCTTCTTATCCTGGCTCGCTCTCGCGCAACGATTGCGAATGATGAGAACTACTCTGAGAGAAATGGCCGCTGTAGTACCGCAATCGTGCCGCAGTCCCCATGGTTCCGCAGTCGTACCGCAATGACGATGCAGTGGGCTCGCACTTGTGTCAAATACCGCAATAACGCCGCAATGATTGCGGTACTATTGCGGAGCTACTGCGGCAAAATCACAGTGCCGCTGAAGCCAGCCATGCCATTTATCGATCCACTCAACCCGGCTTGCCACGTTTCTCATCCACTCGTCTTCGTCTTTCAGTTCTTTTGGAACGAAAGCGTATCTCGTGCTTTTCTCAAAATTCATTTCCTCCCTTAGGGAAACACTGATGCATTCATCCTCTTCAGTCCTATAAGCGTTGATGTTGACGAAGGTCTGAATCATTTTTTTACGTGAAAGTTTAGAATCATTTCTTGAACTTAAGAAGCTTTTTGAGTTTTGAGTTTTTGAATTTTTTGAGCACATTCGACCACATTTACCTGAATTCATGAACTTGAATTCCATAATATGCACATTCTGTACCAAGCCGAGGTCCCATAGTTCTCTCGCGTGTGCTTCCAGGGATAAGCAGATTTTTTCAAAACTTTTTAGAGGCTGTGTCCACGATAGAAAGCCGTATTCTAGTTTTCTATGTTTCTCAGTGGCAAGTTCTCGATGTAGAGGATTATTGGGAAACGTCTCTATAGAACTTTTGAAAGCCGAATAAAAAAGTTCTAAAAAAAACAATTTATTATTTATTTACGCCTGTTGGTGTGTTCTGCGCACTGCAGACAAAACGTCAAACCAAACGTCGCAAATTGTTTTGAGCTTTGAAATTTTTAGGTAAGTAACTTTGGTTTCTGTTTCGTATACCAGAAAGTTGAATGTATTAAGTTGAATTTAAGAAAGTTGAATGCTCATGTTTAGATCTTACAATTTCCAGGAATAAAGAGTATGGCACTAGAAACTATGGACAACTGCCGTATGGCTTGGGCGGGGTTATCCAATGGGTCGACTGGTTCACGAGATTTTCACACAATTCCTGACCGTTTTTCGAGTTACTTCCATCCCCACTATTCTCAGAAGGACCCAAAGTTTACTTTCCTGCGAAAAACGGGCAATTTTCTCATCATGAGCACTGCCTTTAAATCGGATTTTGAAAAACGAATGACCATCTCACAAGCAAAGTTTACAAAGCGTAGGTCGGATCTGCGGAAACGAAACGTATGTCAGTATCTCTTGTCTATAGTAAAACTTTGCAGTACCACGCCCCAAGCTGCTGGTTCCAAGAAGTTCATTCATTCACTGAGTACGTCGTATAAGACAGACGCTAGAAAAAGTCGCAAAAAATTCAGAAAACTTCGAATTACAAGCATATCTAAAACTTCAGTAAAATTTTAGCCATTCCCCGTTTTAATGACATCGTGGACCTGGCAGTGAGGGTGGTTTCCCCACGCGCAGATACGCTGACCCCGCTGAGTTATGAGCTTTGCTAAAATTTAACGATAAGGTAAGGGTCAGGAGTTATTTGGGATGTTTTGAAAAAGAAAGCGGATTTGCTCAAAACTTGTATGTATGGGTGATCTAGGCTGCTGAAAGCGAATCTGGGGTCTGTTTGTCGAAATGCTAGAAGTATACCTATTTCATAGATGTACACCTGTCAAAGAGGTACACCAAAAAGACGGGTCTCTCAGAATTAGAAGTACACCCTCTATTTGAAGTACACCTCTAATCGAAGTACAATACCGCCGCTATCCAAGGGAAAAATGGGCAAAGTGGGCAACTAAAGCGTCTTTCGACCCCAACACTCCTCAAAGTGCTCCGTTTTTAATCTCGAAAGGACCAAAATGTTCAATGAAAACGCTTTTTCAATATGAAGTTAGTTATGAATTTGATAAGGTTATCACAAGATAATGAGCCCATTCGATTAAAAACAACCGCACGCGATCTCTAGCATGGTCAAAATGAAAATGTATTCCGCCTTGAAAAATAATGTTGCTCTCAAATTTCGCAAAATATTATCACACTATCGGCTAGATCACGACATGCTGTACATTTCAGCGTCTTCGATATTGAAAACGGAGCACTTTGAGGTGAGTTGTGGTCGAAAGACGGTTTAGTTGCCCACTTTGCAAATTTCGCCCATTTTTTCCCTTGGATAGCGGCGGTATTGTACATCTAAAATAGAGGCCTGAGGATTAGAAGTGCATGTACCTTTAAAATAGAAAATCCGGTATATTAATTAGGTGTTGCAAGTGAAAGGTTTACTCTTCTTTGGTTGCTGCCCCCCTAAGTTCCCTTCATTAAGTTGAATATTCACTCCACTTGGATGATACCAAATCTATTCACTCTCTGCTCTCTTACCAGAGATTTCCTCAATTTCGGACGACACCCACTGATTACTTAAGCCTGTCCGAATGAGACTCTCCACCCACGCGGTCTGCCTGCGCAACGAGCACACATCAAACCTAGTGCATACTTCCCGTGTTGCGCGATCGCGACTGTGCATACTTTCGGTCGATATAGATGACAAGCAATATCGACTTTCGGTCGATATAGATGACAAGCATTAGGTCGCGTCGCTCGTGGCGATAAGTATGCACTAGGCCTCACGAAAGCATTTTTCAGACGAGCTGACCGACGACTGAGATACAGTTAACTGGAATATTGTTCCCAATTTGTCTGATATTCGTGGTAATCTATTCACGAATCCAAAAAAACCTTCGCGGCGGCCGGTCAACACGCCCACCGGCCGCGTGGGCGAGCAGTCTCATTCGGATAGACCTGAATTACCCTGTGGAAGTGATAAAAATTTTATTAATTGTGCCAAAAAACATTTCTGACAAAAAAAATTGAGTGTAATCGTTCCATACCAAAAGTAAATAGACTTTCAAAATAGCAACAAAATCAGCGGAGAAGAGATTTGTAGGGGCAAATAGCCGCATGTAATACCATGTAGCTGTGCTTTTTCGTGAACTATAGTGCTAACGTAACTACATAGCACGTATTCGTGGTTTAGACAGCCGATTCTTTGGCGTCCAGTGTGTGGATAATGCTACTGAAAGTGAATTAAATCTATGGGCCACGGGAAGATATTTTATTCAGTAGAAATTGTGTATGAATCAAGAAGACGCGGTCAATATTGACTTGGTGATTGCAGAAATGGCTTGGAATCAAAATTATAGGCTTAGCAGGAGCGCCAAAGCTGAGACGAAGGCGCTATTGCGGTACGATTGCGGGTCTATTGCGGCAATGTCGTGGCTGCCCGCAATCGTACCGCAATCGTACCGCAATAGTGCCTCTGCGGTGCCGGCCGGCGCCGCAGAGGCACGATTTCGGTACGATTGCGGGCAGTTCTCTCAGAGTACAGGCCTGAGACAACTCATCCACCAGTCCTTCACACTTAAAATATAGACATCTTTAAGGAGCCATCACTCTGTTTAGAGGGGGTCTTGGACGATTGCAGAGATACCACTGTGATCATAGTGTGACCCTCCCCAAGATCAGCATAAAAACTAAAAAATAATCTTCTGGGTGTTCTGTGCCTATGAAGGCAGCTTCCGCGCGGGAAATCCACATTTTGTGCTTTCTTCTCACTCCAATGTTTGAACCAAGTGGAGAGCGAAACTTGAGACCTCAATATCGCGCATTCATAATGCTATAAACTCGTTAAAATTGTTCCGTGGTCTGAAAATGCGTCATCTGATACGAGGAACAGAAGCGCCACGACAGGCTCCGACAGGCCACGGAACTGGAAGTCTATTTTCTTTATTCCGAGAGATCCTCGAGTTCAGACGCGAGTATTTAGAGCTTATTGTTTTAGAGAATTTTCAACAACGGAGAGGCGAAAAAATCACACAAAACACACCGAACAGACGTGAAAAAAAGCTGTACGGGATTTAAAAACTAGTTTTCCTCCGAAACTTGAGTGTTTTGGGTGGCCTCTTTGCGAAATGTCCTAACCTGGTAGGCCTACCTGTCTAAATTTTCAAAAAAAGAATACGGCTTTTTATTTGCTCAACAGTGGTCCGAGTGGACCACTGTTGAGAAATTTACCACACGGTGCTGGCCGCAACAGAGCAGCAGCTGAGGAGACTAATGGAGAACGAGTGCAGCACGTGCTCCTCAAGCAAGAGCTCGTCCACTTGTGCTGCCCTCGTTGTTCTCGTGGAGCTGGGTGCCACCATTGTGCCCCATACATTACAATCCCACGCTCGTTTAAGATGAAGACAGATTGTTTTGCTTAAACTCTGCGCACACTAAATAGGAGAAAAACAAAGATATCAATTGATATATAGATATCCAGAAGTATAAATGTGCATGCTCAAAAGAAAGAACTCTTAAACTGATTATGAATGTCCTTGTAGCTGCCCAAATGAACCACTTTGAGCAAAGTTACCACACTGCGCTGGCCAAAAGGGAGAGCAGCAGCTGAGGCGACGAATGGAGGACGAGGGCAGCACGTGCTGCTGAAGGCAGCACAAAAGCAGAACGTGCTGCTCAAGCAGCAGCTCTTCCCCTCGTGCTGCCCTTGCTATCCTCGTCGAGGTGAAAGCCTATTGTGCTCCATTACGACCCCGCGATCCTCTGAGAAAAGGAAATACAGTCCAGAAGGAGTCCAAAAGGAGAATTAACACGAACAACCGCCTACATTAAGAGTGTTAATAACATTAACACCACTAAGGAGGCCCAGGGAAACACTCAGTTCTACAATAACAACGATTTAGCACAACAGAACCTACAATACTTAAGACGTGAACATTTTTCGGAAGGCCTTACACGATTTTTGGATGTTTTTTGCCGTAACTGCAGTTCATTGTCGCAGTGCACGTTATGGTATGTTTACACAAGGTTCTGAGTTGATCGCAAAACGCTTGGCTCCGGGCGAGATTGAACCAGCATATTCCCTTTCCGGGGGAGCGCCTTATCGCACTGCTCCACCGAAGCCCCAGCGCCGCTCTCACTCAACTGAGACCAGTCATCTAGCACTTCCACAAAAAAAATTAGGAAGGGTTCAAATTATTAACTAAAGGCATCGTTCGAGCTGAAAATCATTATTCAGGCTCAATTTGATGATTGAGCCTGGTAGACCACACTGGTAAACTTTGGCGCGTCAAAAACGTTGGGCAAGGAGGTTGGAAGGCGTCAAAGATGAAGATCCGCCACCAATTCTCACCGGTCATCTAGCACATTTTCCTAGGATGTTGGTGCGACCGTAAGACAACATGAAAAATAGTTACGGCACGAACTCTACATGCAGAAAAACTCCGAAAATGTTAGTGGCGAGGCCTCCAAAAGAAGAAAAACTTTAAGAAAGATTTTGGCGCGAAATTCAAATTCGTATTTAACATGTGTTCCAATTGACTTTTCTTTACAAATAAAGGTTTTTCATGTGCCCCTTCGACATTTTCGTTCACTAGATAGGCCAAGCTACACAAAAACATCAAGAAATAATAAACGGTTTTCTGCGCGTACGATGCCTTTAATTGCATTGGGAAGTTGTTTTTGAGAGTTGTCGGCTGTGAATTCTGTGAGCATTGTGCAAAAAAGGTATTCTTCTTTTCGCTTAATTTTTGGAAAACCATCGCCGCTCAGCATTTGAAAAGTACAAGTCTTCTTCAAAAACGAAAACATTTGATTTTTCTATTGAAAATGCGAGAGAAGCTTGAGTTCATCGTAACGCATTTCAGAGTGAGAAGGTGATTTTTTAAAATTTTAGACTTACACCTTACAGATTTGAAAAAAGGCGAATTGTTGCAAATCTGGAAGAACACGCTAAATAAATCATTTAAAGGCAGGTTCCGGGCAGAATTTCGATTTTGAGATTTCCCGCTAAATCGGTGCTCTTGCTACAGGTAGTCCCAAGGAACATGCGAAAACTGCGTGAAACCCGGTCTCCTTCAAGTTATTCCAGCCACTTCCGGTAAGAAAAAGTTGCAAGTTTCTTTGGCTAAAACGCAAGCTTTGTGTCCCTCTAAGAAGATTGAGAACGGAAGTGTGAGGAAAAATGGCCGGTAAGTGAGTGAAAATCTCGTGGGCTAGCCAACCCGTTGGGCCACTCAGCCCACGTCCTATAACAGTTTCCCTGAATTGGTGGTTAGATGAGCGATGGTTTCCTTTTGAAGCCCTGTTCCTCCCTTCATTCTCAACGTCTCTCTTTACTCAGGTCAGCTCCCACACATCGGCTGCAAAAACGGGAGTTGCAAGTATCGAACAACTCGTCCACAATGTTTCCTAGCTGGACTTTGAGGGACCATAACTCCGTTTCCAGGGGTTTTGTACGATTTCAGAGACATAATTGAAATCAGCATGAGGCCGTTTTCAAGATAGGCGGAAAAACAGAAAAACGACTCTCATCAAAAACACTGCCTTTAAAGTGACATCCAATTTTTTCAACTAGGTCTGTCAGGAGCGGAGTCCCTCAATGTGGTGTTCTATAACCCATTTTGTTTGTGATTTATACGGCTGAGATCCATGTGCTGCTGGAAGAAACTGGGGTAATTTGCAAGCAATTCGCGGATGACATGAAATGATATAGCAAAATAGAATCTTTTTGCGATGTCAAAAAGGTGCAGACTGCGCCTGAAAGGATACGAGAAATGTCGGTAAATTGGTGTTTGCCTCTGGCTCCTGATTAAACGGTTCATATGAGGATGGGTACTTCTAATCTTCCGGTCACATACACACTCGATGGTCACTTACTATCGACGGTCTCTAGCGTGAAGGACTTAGTTTTTCAGTATGATAAGGAATTTGATTTCTCAGTTCATTAGAAAACCATCTGCAACAAAGGGTTGGTACGGATTTTCAGCATTTTTAAAGGATTGTCAACGTGTAATCAAGATCTTTGACGTGGGCGTATAGTGTTTATGTCAGGCCCATATTGGAAACCAGGGGTGGTAGTAAATGGGGTGCTAAACGCGAACAAACCGCCACCTTCTGGCCAGGTACGAACCGCGACATAGGTGCCACGGCTTGTTGCCGGTTTAACGAAAGCTGCCCTCTGCTTACACATACATTATGCGTGACCTTCGTCCGCATAAGTATTTTCTACATTTGGACACTAAAGACTTTTACGGTGGAAAGACGAGAGATCGGAAAGATTATACAAGTAGTGCTATTTATTTTATTCTATAGGAAGAGCATTCAAAGGGAACTTCGTAATATTTCGCTTGTTCGAAACACGATCAGAACACAATTTTTGAAACATTTCTTGGAAATCCTGATTCTCGTAATTTTTTATGAGTTCCGTGAGTTTTCAGGACCACTCTCGAAAAGACATGTTAGGTTAATCACTAGCCTCAATCAATCAAATGCGTGTGATCTGACAAAAGCTCGCATTTGTAGTAACTTTGGTAACGTTTTTTAAAAAATTTTCCAACAAAAGTTTTTTTGAAAAACAAAAAATTTCTCCAAAGGAAATTTCGAACGAACGAAAAGTTGAAAATTTGTGGATGAGTTATTTACAAGGTGTTCTTGGGAAGGTAACGCTAGGTGCGAAAAAGACATTCCGAAACTCGTCGAGAAATGCATAAATTCGAAGGAATTTCTTGAATTCAACTGGAATGGATGGTTAAAAACTTATGAGAATGATGATAAACTAGATAGTCTATTTTCGTTCTTGAAAAAGAATTCAAGTGTTTTTTTTTGGAAGCGTGCAACTGAAGTCTGGCGTCCGAGATTGGGGTAATGGTGTGGTTTCGGTCATTGATGCAGTTGAATTTGTGAGGTGTTTGCCGTCTTCTCAAAATGACACTAATCCCCAGCTCGCAGTTAGTGCTGAAAATATATAGAAACACTGTTACACACTCATATGCGCATCATGCAAGGGAAAGATTTTGTGCACATATTTCAAGGTAAGAATTTGGGACACTTCGAGTGGCTCTAGCAATGCACCAAAGCTAGGGCGTCGCGGACCCTCAAAAAAATAAGAGGCCACGATAGCACTGATCTGGCAATGAAAGGGGAGTATTCGAAACTTGCAGGAAAAGGAGAACAAATACAGCTGGTTTTAAAAACAAGTTCGCATTTCTTTCCCACAAAACTCGCCCGAGACGCCCCGACCAATGCTGATTAAACATTACTAAAGCGTCAAATCACTTGAAAATCAAAGGCTTGGGAAATTTTCACTTTTCTGCACTAAAAAAGCTGTGGAAACCTGTTCGAAACGCGAGCAAGCAAAAAATTTTCTACACACTCATAGCCTGTGCTATGCAATGAATTATGAAAATGAAACTAACCTGATAACAGCGAAGCGAATGAATTTCGGAAGAAAATAAACAAAAGCGGGAGAAGTGTCGGCGCTCGCCAAAAAATTAACAGCTGATTGGGAGGGATCGATTAGTGCGACCAAAGAAGACGGCCAACGTGTTCCGGCAATGATCCCTGCTTTGTTTTTGATCCCTCATCGCCCGTATTACTGGCGGAAGCCGTTAAAAGACTATCCCTTGAAACACCTTTCAGTTTGACAGATAGGCTGACGTCCTGAATCAAAATGGCTAACAGTGCCATCAAACTTCCTTAAAGGCATCGTACGCGCTGAAATCCACTTTCCATTTTTTATGCTCAATCCCTTCCTCGGGCCCCTGTGAGAACGTACAACGAGCTTGGCTGCTCAAAAACATACCATTGTGAGCATAGAGGAAGTGGAAAGTAAGGAATTCCGTCAAAGGGGGCCGGCCCTTCCGTCAGTCATTTGGCACTTTCGCAATATTTGAGCAGAACGTCGTGTCGCTAAGTACAGTGCATGCCACTGTACGCTGACGCACCGTCGGACGAAAGTGGCATTACCGACTGGAAAATTCTCGCCACACAACGAGCGAAGACGATGTGCAGATTGGCGTCCTCGGTGAATTGCTTCCAACGCTGCGCGGATGGACGAATTGTAGAAGTGTTCCTTGCGTCTCCGCGTAACTATCCGGAGTCGATGCCGGCGCGAATTCCAAATGATTTTTAGAAGTTTTTTTAAAACGTTCTTTCTTGAAAAGTTAACGTTTTTGAGCGGGCTTTTCGCTACCTTCAGTCACTATAGGAGGCTAACAACTCAAAAACTCTCATAAACGAAACATGGTTTTCAGCGCGTACGGTGCCTTCAACCCTCTGCATTAATTAAACTCGTACTTGCCCTCAGTATAGATGGTCGAAACTGTTCCTACTGTATCTTGCTAACCGCATCCGAAATTTCCTTGGGAGGAGTTTTTCGTTCTGCGAGAGTATGTTAAACGCGAACTTAGCGCGAGGATGCCACATGTCGGAATTTCGGAGAAAAAACAGACCTGAAAACGTTCTGAAATCGCTATTTTTTGTAACAAAGGTTACAATTGTCGCTTTTTCTAGGCGTTTTCATTGAAAGTGTAACAAACGCCTGTCACTGAGGGATGTTAGGGTGAAACTAGAGCGAATTCTCTCCCAACTATTAGGAGTCTTGCTCAGATTCTGTTGCGGTTGAACTCGCGTTTAACGCGAACTTAACGCCTGTTAATTTGCGTTTAACACCCACAATTACTACCACCCCAGGAATGAAGGGTATTGCCCTCATAAAAAGAGGGGTAGTCGCCTGTTAGAAAAAGTACAAAAAATTTTCACACGTAAAGTTTTCTTAAAGGCAGTGTTCACGATGAAAAAAGTTTTCGAAATTTTACTAGGATTGGGAAGTGGAGGGACACTCTGTAACGTTAGCGTAGAAAGAACGCATGAAAACGAGCCAGGAAGAGCCCCAAAAGTGCTCGAAGTTGCAACTTCGAGCGCATTGAAAACCCCAAAAGCGCATCACACGCCCACCGACGTGAACAAATGAATGCTCGAGATCGTGAGATGAGCGATGAATTTCAATCATTAGCCCCGTTCTTCCCTTCATTCTCAGCTTCTCTCTTTACTCAGGTCAGCTCGCATAGATCGGCTGCAAAAGACTAAAGTTACAAGCCTCGGACAACACGTCCACCATGTTTCCATAGCTCAATCTTTGAGGGACCATACCTGCGTTCACAGAAGATATTGTATAATTTCAGAGACACTATTGGAATCAGCATGAGGCCGTTTTCAAGATAGGCGGAAAAACAGAAAAACGATTTTCATCGTGAACACTGCCTTTAAGGCTGAATGAATTTCCGCACAAGAGTTTGGGGTGTTGTAAAAAAAGGAATCGGAAACTGTCCTTGCTCTCGCTTGAGTCCAATCGTAAACAGAATGACGTTTGCATGATTTTTAAAATTCTGAGTGGAATGATAATAGTTGACAGAGCCAAATTCTACAGGATTATCGCCTCTCTAGCGCGGGGCAACTCGGAAAAGATCTTGTATGCTATCCCGGAAACTACCCTTAGATTGAACAGTTACACCTGTCGGGCTGGTTCGGCTTTGTCGTCTTTAAAATTGAATTGTTTGGCGACACCTCACTTCTTGTCATCTTCTTCAGATATTCTTTTCAAATATCCTTATCCTTCCTCACATATAATAAGCGGCGTGGTGGGGTGTTTGACCAACGTCCGTGCGACGTCTGACCGGGCATTCGAAGACTCGATGGTTGCCGCAATTTTCCATTAGCGCTTGGAGCGCGTTACTGCTCTGTTTGTTTGAAAGTGCGCTGTGAAATGTGAGTCAAGGTTCAGGGTGAGCGCACATAGCATCGTGATCGTTGTTGGACCACCCTAACTGTTGCATATTGAGTTCTTTAAACCTGCATTGCTACGGATCGTGGTGAGACAACCCTAGGTGCTGCACTCCGAGTCCTTTAAATCTTCTTAGCCGAGGATCGTGGTGGGACCACCCTAGCTGTTGCATATTGAGTTCTTTGAACTTGCATTGTTACGGATCGAGGTGGAACCACCCTAGGTGTTGCCCTTCGAGTCCTTTAAAGGCAGTGTTCACGATGATTTTCGCCCCCGAGTTTTTCACATAAAACGATGCGTTGGCCTCCAAGTGTTACCAAAATCACGAAGAAACGGCGAGAAACGCATTCAAACGTCGTATTCCAGTGACTTTATTGTATTACATGGAATACTCGGACAAAGTGAAACCTGACCGCGCGCAAACAGCGGACCGCCACCGGGATGGGCGTTGGTCGAACCGGTTTCCGCTTGCGGTCAGTCCGCAAACTCACGCGGTCAGTCCGCAAGCTCCCGCGGTCAGTCCGCGAGCTCCCGCGGTCAGTCCATGAGCTCTCAGTCCGCGAGCTCCCGCGGTCAGTCCGCGAGCTCCCGCGGTCAGTCCGCGAGCTCCCGCGGTCAGTCCGCGAGCTCCCGCGGTCAGTACGCGTACTCCCGCGGTCAGTCTATAAAGCACCGCTGGCAGTCCGGAATGTCCCGCGGTTGGTCCAAATTTAACCGCGGTCAGCCCGCGAGCTCCCGCGGTCGGTCCAGAAAACACCGCTGTCAGTCCGGAATGCCTCGCAGTGGGTCCGAATTTACCCACGATCAGCCCGCTAGCTCCCGCGGTCCGTCGAAAACCCTACCGTCAGTGCTGAAGGTCACGCGGTTGGCGCAGAAGTTCGTGCGGTTGATCAAGGTTTATCCGCGGGCGGTCCGCAAGCTCCCGCGAATGATATTGAATTGATACACTGTCACGATTAGAAGCTCCCCACGTTTTCGTGATTATTTCTGTCGTTTCCGCGTTTACCCGCTCACAAGCAGACGTATCCCCGACAAAGTCCGGGTCTCTGCTTGTCTCCCGCTTGTGACGTGCAGTCTACGTGATCGGCAGAAAATACCTATATGAACGGACCACTTTCGGCTTCGACCACCAGTATGTTAAACAGTAATGCAAGAAAAGAATAAGAAAGATGAAGGAGAGAGAATTTAGTCATGATATGGCGTAATGGTGTGATAATACCGGACTACACATGGGGGCTGGTTCATCTTTCAACAAATCACTGGTGTATCACGACTTCAAATCCACCGTGACAACATCTGCAAGAAATGCTCAAAATGACGCAACCGTGATTGATTTCAATTTGATGGGGAGGGGAGGAATCGAGAGTCGAGAGATTAGTGCACATGACATCGAACCACTCACTCTATAGGAACAATTACGCAGCAATACCAGCATAAGGCATATAACATACATCATGGCTACGTCGAAAAAATTCAACAGCTTCTATTGTGGATAGAAAGCGCTCTGTTTCAAAACGCACAGATTTCTAGCACAATGTGCGGACTTCATTGTGAAATAAAGGACTGCAAGCTTAAGGTTATCGAAAGCAAAGCCAGAAAAACAGAAGAAGTCTTACCAGCGTCTCAAAAAAGCTCGCTCAAGCAACGATTCAGGGATTCACATAGCAGTTTCCTGAGGGCTGCGAGTTCCAGCGATAATAGGGAATAAAGTGCAGCTAAAAGCTTCGTAGCTGCTCTTTACCTCTATCATTGTCGCAACTCGGCTCCCAGAACTTTATCTTGAGCATTTATACTTTGTAACGCGTAGAAAACCTATTTCTGTAGCTCCAGCATGGGGATTTTTATTTTTTTTTGAATCATTTTTTGTAGCTTTTTTCAACAGCGTCCGAAATATAATTTCTGCCAACGCGTAGCTAGATGCTCCGAGGGCGCGGCCTGTAACGCCGCCCCATTCCATGTAGCGAGAATTTAAGGGATTTAGCTTCACGATAGCTAAAACTCGCATATTCTTGTGTCGACGCTACAAGAGTGCAAATTCTACGCATATTCTACGTAAAAACGAGGCTAAATTCGATACATTGATCTCTCTGACGCTAAACCCGTATATTCTCGCTATAATTTTTGTAGCGAGAATCCACGGATTTTGCGACAGCCTGTGCTGAAATGCAATCTCTTAAACCCGCGCTGGCTACGCGGAACGCAGGATTCGTCCGAACTTTGTTGGCCCAGTCATATCACGGTGTGATATTCGACACTCTGTGGCTGGTCGTGGAGAGTGACCGGGTGTCGCTCTCTGGGAGACCATGGTGAGGATAATTTTGACCATTGCGATGCTGCAGGCCGTGGGGAAAAAGCAATGCTGTCGATCGCAGCTGGGATCGCCTGGGTGGGTCGATCGACCGAGTGCTGTAACGAGAATTTGCGTAGAATATGCGGGTGCCGTAGCGAGAATTTGCGTAGAATATGCGGGCGCTGTAGCTGAAATTTCACCAACTGAGGCCAAACTTTCCGCAATTTACGCGAAATCTCGGGTCAAAATTAGACTAGATGCCTCCGAAACCCTGGGCATCTCCGGTTTCCATGTGAGGCATCTAGCTACGCGCTGGCAGAGATGTTTTGCCGTCAAGTTGCAGTTTGCTCGAAATGGAGTTTTTGTTCTAGATGATTTTTGATTGATTCATTCTTCATCTATTTCAGGTCCATAAAATTAGCATCGAAAAGAAACTTCATTGACGCAAAATGAATAAAATATGAAGTGCATAAAAAATAATCGCGCTATCTAAAGGAGAAAATTATCCTTCTGAACGACCGGGGCGATGAAATTTTCGGAACACTGCGCGCAACTCCAAAAAGCGGATGTTGTGAGCAGACCACGGGCATTTCGAATATCAACAAATATTGGAAAAATTAGAGCTATTATTAAGGGCTCCGCAGAGTTGCAGCGAAAGGCAGCACGCCACCGAGCGAGAGGTTTGAGGTGGGAACAAAACCTGACGCAGCGTTGGGCACTAAGACCTCGCAGAATTGCCGCGATGCCGCCGCTGGCCACGTTGCTCTTCCATTAAGTACAACCTCCCTTATTTGACGCCAAAAGTTCCTGTAACCTTTTTTATTGCATTTTGGGTTTTACAAGTGTTTATGGAATGGCGCTATTTACTTTTCCTAAAAAGTAAACAAAAAGAGAGGAAAACAGAGAACTGGACGTAAGTAAAAAAATGAGCTGCCCAGCATATTTTTTTCCCGTGACTTCAATTTGTTACGTTAGCAGAGATGTACAGCTATGTAAAAAGGTCACATAAGAATAAAAACAGAGTACCTATAAGGCATTGAAACTGTAATAAATCTGGAAAACTATGCATTTTTCGAGCATGTTCCAGTAATTTTTTCGTTCCAATTAAATCCAGGCAGAATGTGGTGAGGCGATCGAATGCACGAAATATTGAAGGAAAAGAAATTGAATCGATCGACTGCGGCATTTCTCGCCGGTGGCGGAAATGGTCCTGACCATTTCTTGCCGCTGTTCTCTGCCGGCGTCACTGCGGGCGTCGCTCGTGTCGCGGCGGCGAATACACTTTGCGAGGCCACCACGTCGCCAGCCTCGCCCGACACGTCGCCGGTGTCGCCCGCTGCGTGGAGCCCCCATCGCTCATCATTGCCCTGTCGCAGCGAATCTCGCGGCGGTGCAACTCTGCAGAGCCCTTTAATTGGCAGAATACTGATATCGCGGAGCCTCATTGTAGATTGAAATTTTTTTGTCAAAAGAGGCTACAAGATCTGCAAAAGTTCGCAAAACGTGCTAGGCACCAAAGGCTCACCAAATAAAAAGTCCAAGAAGGAATTTTCACGATTTTTTGAGACCATTTTCTCGGAAACTTCCGTGAACTTTGCAGATTTCGAGCCTCGTTTGGCAATAAAAATTTCAAGCTATTATTATAGTACGGTAACAATCGTTGCAATAAGGTATCAAACTATTACATAAACTCCATTTTATTTCACGACTCGCTTCCCCTCTATCAATTTTTCTATCCTAAGCTGCCGAAAGTGAGCTGTCAGACGTCAAAATATTAGTGCGCGAAATTTGGAAATTTTCAAGGAAATTTTCAAAAATCTTCGATGTCAGTCTATTTGTCTGCCAAATTTGAATTTTCCACTTTTCATTTTCACGATAGTGTGGTACTTTTTTCCGATTCGATTCATTTTATTTGTTTCTTGGGGAAATGAAATGGAGGCCCTTTCCGACGCCATTTTTATTCTACCCAAAATCGGAACAAACCCGTCGTTCAAAATAAGTACTTACACTATCTGTTAGAACAGACATTTCCCTTTCGAACAACTAAGATGCGGACTAAACACGAAAAGTTCTCACACTTGATGCGCAACTTCCAATAAAAAAAACGCTACGTTCTTATGTCAGGCAAAAATGCTTCTCATAAATGAAAAAAACTTAATCAAAACTAGCGTACCTGTAAGAAAATAAACATTTCATGTAGGGAAGAAACATCAGTTAAAAGGAATATTCAATAGTTGGAAGATAAAAGAAGGAATAACGACGGAGTGGTGCTTAGTGTTGCAAATAATTTCGGCCAGCTGCTGGCCACAAGCCAACAGCAGCGGGGCGCTTAAATTAGCAATGGGGCGCGACATCTCGGTGTCGGGCGGTTTGTTACGTGCCTTGACCTGAATCTGATTTTTCTACCTGGTTCTTATGATCCTTTCCCTAGGGTGGAGGAACCATTCACTTTTTTCACTTAGAAGAAACATTCGGAAACGCAAATTATTGGTTTTTTCGAATTCATCCCATTCATTCGTCAGAATTAAAATCATTTGTACTATTCCAAAGTTGGAAAACTTCCCGAGCAATCAGCTAGTTTCATATGAGGATACTCGATTTCTCGCAAATAATGCCTAATTTCTCTTGAGTATTACTCGAAACTTTCAATAATAACTTTCAAAGAGCAACCGAAATATTTTTTACGGATCGAACTGAAAACGAATGAAAAATAAAATTAATAAATAACAATAATGTTCATGTTCGCTCTTCTTCAAACCTGAGCATCAGTATGCTGCTTATAATGTTCTATGCCACATCAGGCTTTATTGGTGAAACCGTTTATTCGGCCGACGCCGGTCAAATCGCCGTTATCAAGGCCTGGAAATGATTCAAAACACTAATCTACGACCTCCTCGACCAAGCGCCTTCTCACTCCTCACTCCGCGAGCTGCGCTTTCCTCACGAGTGATGAAAGATGAGATAACTTCAACAACAGAACGAACCCGAAACAGTTCCACCAACACTTAGCTCCAGTCGACGCCAAGCAAGAGAGACCAGTAGCTAGTGAGAAACCCCGACGGAGTGAATCCATTGAGTTCTCACAAACCGCCAAGTGGTATAAGGGGTAGCAATTCGTTAGCTATGGCAATACATTCATTTTCTGTTATTAAGCTTTGGGTCGCGGGCGCGTATAAGAAAGCCTCCAAAGCCTTTCTGGGACCGATTTCGTTCTCGTAAGCCAGAACTTTGCAGGTGATGTTGAAGTCTGTGCCTGGTGTGCTTCGTCTCGGTGTTTACCGAGTGGATTCGAGAGAGCTTTCTTTCTTTGCTTGCCAGATGTTCTTTGATACTAACGCATAGAGCTCTTTCCGTTTCAATATAGGTTTCTGCTCCACATTTTGAGCACTGCATCCGATAGACGACTCCACTCTGAGCACAGTCTCCTTCTTCTCCCATGAGGGCAGACTATGCAGTTCTCCATCGCGCAGGTGCGATCGTATACCTATTGCGCACCAGTTGACTCTTGATGTTATGCTCGGAATGTCACTAATACGACTTCATCAACTAAACCTGCGCGAGAAATGCTCTGACGTACAGCATAGCTGACTGTATCTGATATGAGCGGAAGCTGAAGGGCATTTGTCTTCGAAAGACATTGTTCGAATGTTCGAAAATGTTCGAAAGCGGATCGGGCCCGGCAGACGTCGAACAATGTCTTTCGAGAAACAAAATACCCCTTCAGCTTCCGCTCATATCAGATGCAGTCAGCTATGCTGTACGTCAGAGCATTTCTCGCGCAGGTATAGTTGATGAAGTCGTATTAGTTGACATTCCGAGGCATAACATCAAGAGTCAACTGGTGCGCAATAGGAAGTACGATCGCACCTGCGCGATGGAGAACTGCATAGTCTGCCCTCATGGAGTAAAGAAGGAGACTGTGCTCAGAGTGGAGTCGTCTATCAGATGCAGTGCTCAAAATGTGGAGAAACCTATATTGGGGAAACGGGAAGAGCTCTATAAGTTAGTATCAAAGAACATCTGGCAAGCAAAAGAAAGAAAGCTCTCGAATCCACTCGGTAAACACCGAGTCGAAGCACACCAGGGCACAGACTTCAACATCACCTGCAAAGTTCTGGCTTACGAGAACGAAATCGGTCCCAGAAAGGCTTTGGAGGCTTTCTTTATACGCGCCCGCGACCCAAAGCTTAATAACAGAAATGAATGTATTGCCATAGCTAACGAATTGCTACCCCTATACCACTTTGCGGTTTGTGAGAACTCAATGGATTCACTCTGTCGGGGTTTCTCACTTGCTACTGGTCTCTCTTGCTTGGCGTCGACTGGAGCTAAGTGTTGGTGGAACTGTTTCGGTTTGTTCTGTTGTTGAAGTAGTAACATTATAACAATGATAATAATATTAATTAATAATAATAATAATAATAATAATAATAATAATAATAATAATAATAATAATAATAATAATAATAATAATAATAATAATAATAATAAAAATAATATCGAAAATAATAATACTATTAATAATACTAATAATAATAAAAATATTAATAATAATAATAATAATAATAATAATAATAATAATAATAATAATAATAATAATAATAATAATAATAATAATAATACGAAAATAATTGAAAATATATATAATTATAAATAATATGATTAATATTAATTCTTATTTAGAAGAACCAATGAATGATTAGTCGGACTAATATGTTATGCAGCGTGCGTGGCAACTTACGCAGAAGTGACAACATATGTGAACGTGTTCTGAATCTTCTTAAGTTACAGACAACGGACTAAAAGCCGCGCCGCCCTGCCTGTCGCGGCCGCTGATTTTGCGATGCACGCGGTCCGACCGTCGTTTCTTATCGCGGTTTGACCGCGTCCAAGCGCGGTTCGATCGCCGGTAGAACATGAGCGCGGTCGGAACGCGCTTCAACCGCCGCATTGTCGCGGTCAGCTTTATTTCAAATAGTTGCCCGCGGTCAGGTTTTCTCTTTGTCTGAGTAGTTGTCCCGTTGGATGAACATGTTCATGGTGGTTGTCACCGGTGGAAAATTGGGTTAGTCGATAATAGAAGAGTATTTTGTGCAAAGCAGGTTTAGTTAGGGCCCAAAGGAAATAACGGAGCAATAGAGAGTAGAGAATTGCAAAGGGCGAGTACACAAAAGATTTCATTGTCACAACAAACACTTCCTGTGATACCTAAGAGGTGGGGTGATACCTAAAGGCAGTGTTCACGATAAAAAATGTGTTTCAGTTTCCATTAGGAATGAGTACTGGGGGGGCACATTGTAACGTTGACGTCGAAAGAACGCATGAAAACGAGCCAGGAAAAGCTGCAAAAGAGCCCGAAGTTGCTGATTCGAGCGCAAGGCAAAACCCCAAAGCGCAACACACGCCCACCGACGTGAACAAATGAATGCTCCAGATCATGAGATGAACGCGATCATTTCCAATCATTAGCCCCGTTCTTCCTTGATTCCCACATCTCTCTTTACTCAGGTCGGCTCGCATACATCGGCTGCAAAGACGGAATTTACAAGCCTGACAACTCGTCCACCATGTTCCCTTAGCTCAATTTCTGAGGGACCATAACTCCGTTCCCAGAAGGTCTTGTACGATTTCAGAGACATCATTCAATCAGCATGGGACCGTTTTCAAGATAGGCGGGAAACAGAAAAACGATTTTTATCATGAACACTGCCTTCAAGGATTTCGTGTACTCTGGAAGCGTTTTTCTCAATTTGTATGTCATTTTAGATCTACCGGGGTCGCACTGAATCAATGTAGCGAACAATCTCAAAATTGAAGATTATCGTGAACACTGCCTTTAAATCTTCTTAGCCGAGGATCGTGGTGGGACCACCCTAGCTTTTGCATATTGAGTTCTTTAAACCTTCTTAGCCGAGGATCGTGGTGGGACCGCCCTAGCTTTTGCATACTGAGTTCTTTAAACCTGCATTGAAATACGGATCGTGGTGGAACCACCTAGCTGTGCATATTGAGTTCTTTGAACCTGCATTGTTGTGCGGATCGTGTTGGGACCATCCTAGATGTTGTACCTCGAGTCCCTTGAATCTTCTTATCCGAGGATCGTGGTGAGACCACCCTAGCTGTTGCATATTGAGTTCTTTTAAGCCTGCATTGTTACGGATCGTGTTGGGGCCACCCAGATGTTGCACCTCGAGTCCTTTGAATCTTCTTATCCGAGGATCGTGGTGAGACCACCTAGCTGTTGCACCTCGAGTCCTTTAAACCTTCTTATCCGAGGTATCGGGGTGGGACCACCCTAGCTGTTTATTGAGCTCTTGAACCTTGCATTGTTACGGATCGTGGTGGAACCACCCTAGGTGTTATGCTGCACTTCGAGTCCTTTAAATCTTCTTAGCCGAGGATCGATGCGTGGGACCACCTATTGGGTGCAATTGCACTTGAGTCCCTTGAATCTTCTTAGCCGAGGATCGTGGTGGACCACCCTAGCTTTTTTTGGTAAGGCATATTGAGTTCTTTAAACCTTCTTAGCCTGAGGATCGTGGGTGGGACCGCCCTAGCTTTTGCATAATGAGTTCTTTAAACCTGCATTGTTACGGATCGTGGTGGAACCACCTCAGCTGTTACATATTGAGTTCTTTGAACCTGCATTGTTGCGGATCAAAGCTGTTGCAGGACCATCCTAGATGTTGTACCTCGAGTCCCTTAAATCTTCTTGTATCCGAGGATCGTGGTGAGACCACCCTTGCTGTTGCATAATGAGTTCTTTACAACCTGCATTGTTACGGATCGTGTTGGGACCACCCAAGATGTTGCACCTCGAGTCCTTCAAATCTTCTTATCCGAGATCGTGGTGGGACCACCCTAGCTGTTGCACCTCCGAAGCGTTCTTCTAAACCTTCATTTTCCGAGTATCCGGGTCACTGGGACCACCCTAGCTGTTGCATCGTGAACACTGCTCTTTAAACCTGTATTATTGAGGATCGTGGTGGAACCACCCTAGCTGTTGCCACTTCGAGTCCTTTAAATCTTCTTAGCCGAGGATCGTGGTGGGACCGCCCTAGCTTTTGCATACTGAGTTCTTTAAACTGCATTGTTACGGATCGTGGTGGAACCACCCTAGCTGTTGCATATTGAGTTCTTTGAACCTGCATTGTTGCGGATCGTGTTGGGACCATCCTAGATGTTGTACCTCGAGTCCCTTGAATCTTCTTATCCGAGGATCGTGGTGAGACCACCCTAGCTGTTGCATATTGAGTTCTTTAAACCTGCATTGTTACGGATCGTGTTGGGACCACCCAAGATGTTGCACCTCGAGTCCTTTGAATCTTCTTATCCGAGGATCGTGGTGGGACCACCCTAGCTGTTGCACCTCGAGTCCTTTAAACCTTCTTATCCGAGTATCGGGGTGGGACCACCCTAGCTGTTGCATATTGTGCTCTTTAAACCTGTATTGTTACGGATCGTGGTGGAACCACCCTAGGTGTTGCACTTCGAGTCCTTTAAATCTTCTTAGCCGAGGATCGTGGTGGGACCACCCTAGGTGCTGCACTTCGAGTCCCTTGAATCTTCTTAGCCGAGGATCGTGGTGGGACCACCCTAGCTTTTGCATATTGAGTTCTTTAAACCTTCTTAGCCGAGGATCGTGGTGGGACCGCCCTAGCTTTTGCATACTGAGTTCTTTAAACCTGCATTGTTACGGATCGTGGTGGAACCACCCTAGCTGTTGCATATTGAGTTCTTTGAACCTGCATTGTTGCGGATCGTGTTGGGACCATCCTAGATGTTGTACCTCGAGTCCCTTAAATCTTCTTATCCGAGGATCGTGGTGAGACCACCCTAGCTGTTGCATATTGAGTTCTTTAAACCTGCATTGTTACGGATCGTGTTGGGACCACCCAAGATGTTGCACCTCGAGTCCTTTAAATCTTCTTATCCGAGGATCGTGGTGGGACCACCCTAGCTGTTGCACCTCGAGTCCTTTAAACCTTCTTTTCCGAGTATCGGGGTGGGACCACCCTAGCTGTTGCATATTGTGCTCTTTAAACCTGTATTGTTACGGATCGTGGTGGAACCACCCTAGGTGTTGCACTTCGAGTCCTTTAAATCTTCTTAGCCGAGTATCGGGGTGGGACCACCCTAGCTGTTGCATATTGTGCTCTTTAAACCTGTATTGTTACGGATCGTGGTGGAACCACCCTAGGTGTTGCACCTCGAGTCCTTTAAATCTTCTTAGCCGAGGATCGTGGTGGGACCGCCCTAGCTTTTGCATACTGAGTTCTTTAAACTGCATTGTTACGGATCGTGGTGGAACCAATTTCAGCTGTTGCATATTGAGTTCTCTGAACCTGCATTGTTGCGGATCGTGTTGGGACCATCCTAGATGTTGTACCTCAGAGTCCCTTGAATCTTCTTATCCGAGGATCGTGGTGAGACCACCCTGGCTGTTGCATATTGAGTTCTTTAAACCTGCATTGTTACGGATCGTGCTGGGACCACCCAAGATGTTGCACCTCGAGTCCTTTGAATCTTCTTATCCGAGGATCGTGGTAGGACCACCTGCTGTTGCACCTCGAGTCCTTTAAACCTTCTTATCCGAGTATCAGGTGGGACCACCCTAGCTGTTGCATATTGTGCTCTTTAAACCTGTATTGTTACGGATCGTGGTGGAACCACCCTAGGTGTTGCACTTCGAGTCCTTTAAATCTTCTTAGCCGAGGATCGTGGTGGGACCACCCTAGGTGCTGCACTTCGAGTCCCTTGAATCTTCTTAGCCGAGGATCGTGGTGGGACCACCCTAGCTTTTGCATATTGAGTTCTTTAAACCTTCTTAGCCGAGGATCGTGGTGGGACCGCCCTAGCTTTTGCATACTGAGTTTTTTAAACCTGCATTGTTACGGATCGTGGTGGAACCACCCTAGCTGTTGCATATTGAGTTCTTTGAACCTGCATTGTTGCGGATCGTGTTGGGACCATCCTAGATGTTGTACCTCGAGTCCCTTAAATCTTCTTATCCGAGGATCGTGGTGAGACCACCCTAGCTGTTGCATATTGAGTTCTTTAAACCTGCATTGTTACGGATCGTGTTGGGACCACCCAAGATGTTGCACCTCGAGTCCTTCAAATCTTCTTATCCGAGGATCGTGGTGGGACCACCCTAGCTGTTGCACCTCGAGTCCTTTAAACCTTCTTTTCCGAGTATCGGGGTGGGACCACCCTCAGCTGCTGCATATTGCTCTTTAAACCTGTATTGTTACGGATCGTGGTGGAACCACCCTAGGTGTTGCACTTCGAGTCCTTTAAATCTTCTTAGCCGAGTATCGGGGTGGGACCACCCTAGCTGTTGCATATTGTGCTCTTTAAACCTGTATTGTTACGGATCGTGGTGGAACCACCCTAGGTGTTGCACCTCGAGTCCTTTAAATCTTCTTAGCCGAGGATCGTGGTGGGACCGCCCTAGCTTTTGCATACTGAGTTCTTTAAACTGCATTGTTACGGATCGTGGTGGAACCACCCTAGCTGTTGCATATTGAGTTCTTTGAACCTGCATTGTTACGGATCGTGTTGGGACCACCCAAGATGTTGCACCTCGAGTCCTTTGAATCTTCTTATCCGAGGATCGTGGTGGGACCACCCTAGCTGTTGCATATTGAGTTCTTTAAACCTGCATTGTTACGGATCGTGTTGGGACCACCCAAGATGTTGCACCTCGAGTCCTTTGAATCTTCTTATCCGAGGATCGTGGTGGGACCACCCTAGCTGTTGCACCTCGAGTCCTTTAAACCTTCTTATCCGAGTATCGGGGTGGGACCACCCTAGCTGTTGCATATTGTGCTCTTTAAACCTGTATTGTTACGGATCGTGGTGGAACCACCCTAGGTGTTGCACTTCGAGTCCTTTAAATCTTCTTAGCCGAGGATCGTGGTGGGACCACCCTAGGTGCTGCACTTCGAGTCCCTTGAATCTTCTTAGCCGAGGATCGTGGTGGGACCACCCTAGCTTTTGCATATTGAGTTCTTTAAACCTTCTTAGCCGAGGATCGTGGTGGGACCGCCCTAGCTTTTGCATACTGAGTCTTTTAAACCTGCATTGTTACGGATCGTGGTGGAACCACCTAGCTGTTGCATATTGAGTTCTTTGAACCTGCATTGTTGCGGATCGTGTTGGGACCATCCTAGATGTTGTACCTCGAGTCCCTTAAATCTTCTTATCCGAGGATCGTGGTGAGAGCCACCCTAGCTGTTGCATATTGAGTTCTTTAAACCTGCATTGTTACGGATCGTGCTGGGACCACCCAAGATGTTGCACCTCGAGTCCTTCAAATCTTCTTATCCGAGGATCGTGGTGGGACCACCCTGGGCTGTTGCACCTCAGAGTCCTTTAAACCTTCTTTTCCGAGTATCGGGGTGGGACCACCCCAGCTGTTGCATATTGTGCTCTTTTTAAACCTGTATTGTTACGGATCGTGGTGGAACCACCCTAGGTGTTGTACTTCGAGTCCTTTAAATCTTCTTAGCCGAGTATCGGGGTGGGACCACCCTAGCTGTTGCATATTGTGCTCTTTAAACCTGTATTGTTACGGATCGTGGTGGAACCACCCTAGGTGTTGCACCTCGAGTCCTTTAAATCTTCTTAGCCGAGGATCGTGGTGGGACCGCCCTAGCTTTTGCATACTGAGTTCTTTAAACTGCATTGTTACGGATCGTGGTGGAACCACCCTAGCTGTTGCATATTGAGTTCTTTGAACCTGCATTGTTACGGATCGTGTTGGGACCACCCAAGATGTTGCACCTCGAGTCCTTTGAATCTTCTTATCCGAGGATCGTGGTGGGACCACCCTAGCTGTTGCATATTGAGTTCTTTAAACCTGCATTGTTACGGATCGTGTTGGGACCACCCAAGATGTTGCACCTCGAGTCCTTTGAATCTTCTTATCCGAGGATCGTGGTGGGACCACCCTAGCTGTTGCACCTCGAGTCCTTCAAACCTTCTTATCCGAGTATCGGGGTGGGACCACCCTAGCTGTTGCATATTGTGCTCTTTAAACCTGTATTGTTACGGATCGTGGTGGAACCACCCTAGGTGTTGCACTTCGAGTCCTTTAAATCTTCTTAGCCGAGGATCGTGGTGGGACCACCCTAGGTGCTGCACTTCGAGTCCCTTGAATCTTCTTAGCCGAGGATCGTGGTGGGACCACCCTAGCTTTTGCATATTGAGTTCTTTGAACCTTCTTAGCCGAGGATCGTGGTGGGACCGCCCTAGCTTTTGCATACTGAGTTTTTTAAACCTGCATTGTTACGGATCGTGGTGGAACCACCCTAGCTGTTGCATATTGAGTTCTTTGAACCTGCATTGTTGCGGATCGTGTTGGGACCATCCTAGATGTTGTACCTCGAGTCCCTTAAATCTTCTTATCCGAGGATCGTGGTGAGACCACCCTAGCTGTTGCATATTGAGTTCTTTAAACCTGCATTGTTACGGATCGTGTTGGGACCACCCAAGATGTTGCACCTCGAGTCCTTTAAATCTTCTTATCCGAGGATCGTGGTGGGACCACCCTAGCTGTTGCACCTCGAGTCCTTTAAACCTTCTTTTCCGAGTATCGAAGTGGGACCACCCTAGCTGTTGCATATTGTGCTCTTTAAACCTGTATTGTTACGGATCGTGGTGGAACCACCCTAGGTGTTGCACTTCGAGTCCTTTAAATCTTCTTAGCCGAGGATCGTGGTGGGACCACCCTAGGTGCTGCACTTCGAGTCCCTTGAATCTTCTTAGCCGAGGATCGTGGTGGGACCACCCTAGCTTTTGCATATTGAGTTCTTTAAACCTTCTTAGCCGAGGATCGTGGTGGGACCGCCCTAGCTGTTGCATATTGAGTTCTTTAAACCTGCATTGTTACGGATCGTGTTGGGACCACCCAAGATGTTGCACCTCGAGTCCTTTAAATCTTCTTATCCGAGGATCGTGGTGGGACCACCCTAGCTGTTGCACCTCGAGTCCTTTAAACCTTCTTATTCGAGTATCGGGGTGGGACCACCCTAGCTGTTGCATATTGTGCTGTTTAAACCTGTATTGTTACGGATCGTGGTCGAACCACCCTAGGTGTTGCACTTCGAGTCCTTTAAATCTTCTTAGCCGAGGATCGTGGTGGGACCACCCTAGGTGCTGCACTTCGAGTCCCTTGAATCTTCTTAGCCGAGGATCGTGGTGGGACCACCCTAGCTTTTGCATATTGAGTTCTTTAAATCTTCTTAGCCGAGGATCGTGGTGGGACCACCCTAGCTTTTGCATATTGAGTTCTTTAAACCTTCTTAGCCGAGGATCGTGGTGGGACCGCCCTAGCTTTTGCATACTGAGTTCTTTAAACCTGCATTGTTACGGATCGTGGTGGAACCACCCTAGCTGTTGCATATTTAGTTCTTTGAACCTGCATTGTTGCGGATCGTGTTGGGACCATCCTAGATGTTGTACCTCGAGTCCCTTAAATCTTCTAATCCGAGGATCGTGGTGAGACCACCCTAGCTGTTGCATATTGAGTTCTTTAAAGCTGCATTGTTACGGATCGTGTTGGGACCACCCTAGATGTTGCACCTCGAGTCCTTTAAATCTTCTTATCCGAGGATCGTGGTGGGACCACCCTAGCTGTTGCACCTCGAGTCCTTTAAACCTTCTTATCCGAGTATCGGGGTGGGACCACCCTAGCTGTTGCATATTGTGCTCTTTAAACCTGTATTGTTACGGATCGTGGTGGAACCACCCTAGTTGTTGCACTTCGAGTCCTTTGAATCTTCTTAGCCGAGGATCTTGGTGGGACCACCCTAGCTTTTGCATATTGAGTTCTTTAAACCTTCTTAGCCGAGGATCGTGGTGGGACCGCCCTAGCTTTTGCATACTGAGTTCTTTAAACCTGCATTGTTACGGATCGTGGTGGAACCACCCTAGCTGTTGCATATTGAGTTCTTTGAACCTGCATTGTTGCGGATCGTGTTGGGACCATCCTAGATGTTGTACCTCGAGTCCCTTAAATCTTCTTATCCGAGGATCGTGGTGAGACCACCCTAGCTGTTGCATATTGAGTTCTTTAAACCTGCATTGTTACGGATCGTGTTGGGACCACCCTAGATGTTGCACCTCGAGTCCTTTAAATCTTCTTATCCGAGGATCGTGGTGGGACCACCCTAGCTGTTGCACCTCGAGTCCTTTAAACTTTCTTATCCGAGTATCGGGGTGGGACCACCCTAGCTGTTGCATATTGTGCTCTTTAAACCTGTATTGTTACGGATCGTGGTGGAACCACCCTAGGTGTTGCACTTCGAGTCCTTTAAATCTTCTTAGCCGAGGATCGTGGTGGGACCACCCTAGGTGCTGCACTTCGAGTCCCTTGAATCTTCTTAGCCGAGGATCGTGGTGGGACCACCCTAGCTGTTGCACCTCGAGTCCTTTAAACCTTCTTATCCGAGTATCGGGGTGGGACCACCCTAGCTGTTGCACCTCGAGTCCTTTAAACCTTCTTATCCGAGTATCGGGGTGGGACCACCCTAGCTGTTGCATATTGTGCTCTTTAAACCTGTATTGTTCCGGATCGTGGTGGAACCCCCCTAGTTGTTCCACTTCGAGTCCTTTGAATCTTCTTAGCCGAGGATCTTGGTGGGACCACCCTAGCTTTTGCATATTGAGTTCTTTAAACCTTCTTAGCCGAGGATCGTGGTGGGACCGCCCTAGCTTTTGCATACTGAGTTCTTTAAACCTGCATTGTTACGGATCGTGGTGGAACCACCCTAGTTGTTGCATATTGAGTTCTTTAGACCTGCATTGTTGCGGATCGTGTTGGGAACCATCCTGAATGTTGTACCTCGAGTCCCTTAAATCTTCTTATCCGAGGATCGTGGTGAGACCACCTAGCTGTTGCATATTGAGTTCTTTAAAACCTGCATTGTTACGGATCGTGTTGGGACCACCCTAGATGTTGCACCTCGAGTCGCTAAATCTTCTTATCCGAGGATCGTGGTGGACCACCCTAGCTGTTGCACCTCGAGTCCTTTAAACTTTCTTATCCGAGTATCGGGGTGGGACCACCCTAGCTGTTTGCATATTGTGTTCTTTAAACACTGTATTGTTACGGATCGTGGTGGAACCACCCTAGGTGTTGCACTTCGAGTCCTTTAAATCTTCTTAGCCGAGGATCGTGGTGGGACCACCCTAGGTGCTGCACTTCGAGTCCCTTGAATCTTCTTAGCCGAGGATCGCGGTGGTACCACCTAGCTGTTGCATATTGAGTTCTTTGAACCTGCATTGTTACGGATCGTGGTGGAACCACCTAGTTGTTGCACACTCGAGTCCTTTGAATCTTCTTAGCCGAGGATCGTGGTGGGAGGACCACTAGCTTTGCATATTGAGTTCTTTAAACCTTCTTAGCCGAGGATCGTGGTGGGACCACTAGCTGTTGCATATTGAGTTCTTTGAACCTGCATTGTTACGGATCGTGGTGGAACCTACCCTAGTTGTTGCACTTCGAGTCCTTTGAATCTTCTTAGCCGAGGATCGTGGTGGACCACCCTACAGCTTTTGCATATTGGAGTTCTTTAAACCTTAACCAGCCGAGGATCGTGGTGGAACCACCTAAGCTGTTGCATATTGAGTTCTTGAACTGCCTGCATTGTTACGGATCGTGTTGGAACCATCCTAGATGTTGTACCTCCGAGTCCTAAATTTTTCTTATCCAGAGGATCGTGGTAGAGACCCACCCCTAGCTGTTGCATATTGAGTTCTTTAAACCTGCATTGTTACGGATCGTGTTGGGACCACCCTAGATGTTGCACCTCGAGTCCTTTAAATCTTCTTATCCGAGGATCGTGGTGGGACCACCCTAGCTGTTGCACCTCGAGTCCTTTAAACTTTCTCATCCGAGTATCGGGGTGGGACCACCCTAGCTGTTGCATATTGTGTTCTTTAAACCTGTATTGTTACGGATCGTGGTGGAACCACCCTAGTTGTTGCACTTCGAGTCCTTTGAATCTTCTTAGCCGAGGATCTTGGTGGGACCACCCTAGCTTTTGCATATTGAGTTCTTTAAACCTTCTTAGCCGAGGATCGTGGTGGGACCGCCCTAGCTTTTGCATACTGAGTTCTTTAAACCTGCATTGTTACGGATCGTGGTGGAACCACCCTAGCTGTTGCATATTGAGTTCTTTGAACCTGCATTGTTGCGGATCGTGTTGGGACCATCCTAGATGTTGTACCTCGGAGTCCGCTTAAATCCCTTCATCCGGGGATCGTGGTGAGACCACCCTAGCTGTTGCATATTGTGCTCTTTAAACCTGTATTGCCATTACGGATCGTGGTGGAACCACCTAGGTGTTGCACTTCGAGTCCTTTAAATCTTCTTAGCCGAGGATCGTGGTGGGACCACCCTAGGTGCTGCACTTCGAGTCCCTTGAATCTTCTTAGCCGAGGATCGTGGTGGGACCACCTAGCTTTTGCATATTGAGTTCTTTCAAACCTTCCTGTAGCCGAGGATCGTGGTGGGACCGCCCTAGCTTTTGCATACTGAGTTCTTTAAACCTGCATTGTTACGGATCGTGGTGGAACCACCCTAGCTGTTGCATATTGAGTTCTTTGAACCTGCATTGTTGCGGATCGTGTTGGGACCATCCTAGATGTTGTACCTCGAGTCCCTTAAATCTTCTTATCCGAGGATCGTGGTGAGACCACCCTAGCTGTTGCATATTGTGCTCTTTAAACCTGTATTGTTACGGATCGTGGTGGAACCACCCTAGGTGTTGCACTTCGAGTCCTTTAAATCTTCTTAGCCGAGGATCGTGAGTACAGGACCACCCTAGGTGCTGCACTTCGAGTCCCTTGAATCTTTCTTAGCCGAGGATCGTGGTGGGACCCACCTAGCTTTTGCACATATTGAGTTCTTTAAACCAGCCTTCTTAGCCGAGGATCGTGGTGGGACCGCCCTAGCTTTTGCATACTGAGTTCTTTAAACCTGCATTGGTTACGGATCGTGGTGCAGGAACCACCCTAGCTGTTGCATATTGAGTTCTTTTTTGAACCTGCATTGTTGCGGATCGTGTTGGGACCACCCTAGATGTTGCACCTCGAGTCCTTCAAACCTTCTTATCCGAGTATCGGGTGGGACCACCAGCTGTTGCATATATCTTTTTAAACCTGTATTGTTACGGATCGTGGTGGAACCACCCTAGGTGTTACAGCGCATAATATGTCCTTTGAAGCCTGTCTTGTTAGCCGAGGATCGTGGTGGGACCACACTAGGTGCTGCACTTCGGAGTCGCCTTGAATCTTCTTGGCCGGGGATCGTGGTGGGACCCACCCCTAGCTGCTGCATATTGGAGTTCTTTAGATCTTTCTTAGCCGAGGATCGTCGGTGGGGACCGCCCTAGCTTTTGCATACTGAGTTCTTTAAACCTGCATTGTTACGGATCGTAGTGGGACCGCCTAACGCTTTTTGCACATGCTGGGTTCTTTAAACCTGCATTATTACGGATGACCGTGGTGGAGAACCACCCTAGCTGTTGCATATTGAGTTCTTTGAACCTTGCATTGTTGCCGGATCGTGTTGGGACCACATCTAGATGTTGTCACCTCGGAAGTCCCATAAATCTTCACTTATCCGAGGATCAGTGGTCAGAGACCACCTAAACTATTCCACATATTGAGTTCTTTAAACCTGCATTGTTACACCGAGATCGTGTTGGGACCACCCAGATGTTGCACCTCAGTCCTTTAAATCTTCTTATCCGAGGATCGTGGTGGGACCACCTGGCTAAGCTGTTGCACCTCCAGGTCCTTTAAACCTTCTTTCGAGTATCCGGGAGTGGTGGGACCACCCTGGCTCGTTGCATATTGTGCTCTTTAAACCTGTATTGTTACGGATCGTGGTGGAACCACCCTGGGTGTTACGCCCCGAGTCGCTTTAAATCTTCTTAGCCGAGGATCGTGGTGGGACCACCCTCAAGGTGCTGCACTTCAGAGTTCGGGTGCTGCGCTTGAGTCGCCAGATCTTTGAATCTTCTTAGCCGAGGATCGTGGTGGAGACCACCTAGCTTTTTGCATATTGGAGTTCTTTAAACCTTCTTAGCCGAGGATCGCTATTGGTGAGACCCTCTAGCTGTTGCATATTAGGTTCTTTTAAACCTGCATTGTTACGGATCGTGTTGGGACCACCCAAGATGTTGCACCTCGAGTCCGCTTTAAATCTTGCTACTTATCCGAGGGATCGTGGTAGGACCCACACTAGCTGTTGCGCCTCGAGGTCGCCTTTAAACCTTCTTATTCAGCAACAGTATCAGGTGGGACCACCCTAGCTATTGCTTTGCCATATTGTGCTGTTTAAACCTGTATTGTATAACGGATCGTGGTCAAAGCAACCTCAGGTATTGCACTGAGTCCTTTACAAATCTTCTTAGCCGAGGATCGTAGTCAGAACCACCCTAGGTGTTGCCACTTCGAGTCCTTTAAATCTTCTTAGCCGAGGATCGTGGTAGGGACCCACCTAAGTGCTGCACTTCGAGTCGCTTTGAATCTTCTTTGGCGAGATCGTGAAGTGAGGACCACCTAAACTTTTGCATATTATTGGAGTTCTTTAAATCTTACTTAGCCGAGGATCGTGGTGGGATCCACCCTAAGCTTTTGCAGGCATATTGAGTTCTTTAAACCCTTTCTTAGCCGAGGATCGTGAAGGTGGGACGCTAACCCTAGCTTTTGCATACTGAGTTCTTTAAAAAACCTGCATTTGTATTTACGGGATCGTGGTCTGGAACCACCCTAGCTGTTGCATATTTAGTTCTGCTTGAACTTTTGCATTGTTGCGGATCGTGTTTGGGACCATCCTCCTAGATGTTGTACCTCGAGTCCCTTAAATTCTTCAATCCGAGGATCGCCAGGTGGGACCACCCCTAGCTGTTGCATATTGGAGTTTCTTTAAAGCTGCATTATTTACCCGGATCGTGTTGGGACCACCCAAGATGTTGCACCTCCGAGTCCTTTAAATCTTCTTATCCGAGGATCGTAAGGTAGAGACCACCTAGCTGTTGCACCTCCGAGTCACTTTAAACCTTCTTGTCAAGCGATGTCAGGGTAGGACCACCCTAAACTGCTGCTGCATATTGTGCTCTTTTAAACTACTGTATTGGCTACGGATCGTGGTGGAACCACCTAAGTTGTTGCACTTGAAGTCGCTTTGAATCTTCTTAGCCAGAGGATCTTGGTAGCAGACCACCCTAGCTTTTTGCACCTCATTGAGTTCTTTAAACCTTCTTAGCCGAGGATCGTGGAGTGAGGACCCGCCCTAGCTTTTGCATACTGGAGTTCTTTAAACCTGGCATTGTTACGGATCGTGGTTGAACCACACTGGCTGTTGCATATTGAGTTCTTTGAAACCTGCATTGTTGCGGATCGTCTTTGGGACCATCACTGAATGTTGTACCTCCAAGGAGTCCCTTAAATCTTCTTATCCGAGGATCATGGTAGAGACCACCCTAGCTGTTGCATATTGAGGTTCTTTGAAACCTTGCAAATTGTTACAGGATCGTGTTGAGGATACCACCCTAGATGTTGCACCTCGAGTCGCTTTAAATCTTCTTATCCGAGAGATCGTGGTGGGGACCACCGGCTGCATTGCACCTCGAGTCGCTTTAAACAGCTTCTTTTCCGAGTATCAGAGGTGGGACCACCCTGGCTGTTGCATATTGTGCTCTTTAAACCTGTATTGACACGGATCGTGCGTGCCGAACCACCCTAGGTATTGCACTTCAGGTCAACTTTAAATCTTCTTAGCCGAGGATCGTGGTGAGACCACCCTAGGTGCTGCACTTCGCCAGGTCCATGAATACTTTGCCCAGCCGAGGATCGTAGGTAGGACCACCCTGGCTGTTGCACCTCTCGAGTCCTTTAAACCTTCTTATCCGAGTATCGGAGTTTGGGGACCACCAGCTGTTGCACCTCGAGTCCTTTAAACAACTTCTTATCCGAGGTATCTGGTGGGACCACCCTAACTGTTGCATCATTGTGCTCTTTGAAACCTGCGTTGTTGCGGATCGTGGTGGAACCACCTCTAGTTGTTGCACTTCGAGTCCCCTTTCCTGGATCTTTCTTAGCCGAGGGATCTTGGTACAGGGACCACCCTAGCTTTTGCATATTGGGTTCTTTAAAGCCTTCTTAGCCGAGGATCGTGGGTGAGACCACTCTAGCTTTTTGCATACTGAGTTCTTGCTAAACCTGCATGCATTTATTTACGGATCGTGGTGCTGGAACCACCCTAGCTGTTGCATATTGGGTTACTTTTGAACCTGCATTGGCTTGCCGGATCGTGTTGGGACCATCCTGAATGTTGTACCTCGAGTGCCTTTAAATCTTCTATATCCGAGGATCATGGTGAGACCACCCAAGGGATGTTAATTGGAACCACCTAACTGTTGCATATTGAGTTCTTTAAACCACTGCGGTATTGTTACGGATCGTGTTGGGGACCAATCCCTGTGATGTTTCACCCACCTCAGAGTCCTTTAAATCTTCTTATCCGAGGATCATTGGTGAGACCACACTAGCTGTTGCACCTCGAGTCCTTTTAAAACTTTTCTTATCCGAGTATCAGGTGGGATTACCCTAGCTGCGCGATGCATTCTGTATCTTTTTAAGCCTGTATTGTTACGGATCGTGGTGGAACCACCTCTAGGTGTTACACTTCCGAGAGTCGCTTTAAATCTTCTTAGCCGAAGGGATCGTGGTGGGACCACTACAGGTGCTGCACTTCGAGTCCCTTGAATCTTCTTGGCTGAGGATCGCGGTGGTACCACCCTGCCTGTTTGCATATTGAGTTCTTTGAACCTGCATTGTTACCGGATCATTGGTGGGAACACCGGCTAGTTAATGCCACTTCGAGTCCTTTGAATCTTGCTTAGCCGAGGATCGGGGACCACCCTAAGCTTTTTGCATCATTGAGTTCTTTACAAACCTTCTTGGCCGAGGATCGTGGTGGGAGACCACCTAGCTGTTGCATATTGAGTTCTTTGAACCTGCATTGTTACAGATCGTGGTGGAACCACCTAGTTAAGTTGCACTTCGAGTCCTTTGAGATCTCTCTTTGTAGCCGAGGATCGTGGTGGGACCACCTAGCTTTTGGCATATTGAGTTCTTTGACCTTCTTAGCCGAGGATCGCGTGGTGGGACCAATTCTAGCTAAGTTGCATATTGAGTTCTTTTTGAAACCTGCATTGGCAACTACGGATCGTGGTGGAACCACCCTAGTTATTGCACCTCCGGGAGTCGCTTTCCCAGATCTTCTTAGCCTGACCGGATCGTGGTGGGACCACCCTGACTTTTTGCATATTGAGTTCTTTAAACCTTCTTAGCCGAGGATCGTGGTGGGACCACCTAGCTGTTGCATATTGAGTTCTTTGAACCTGCATTGTTACGGATCGTAGGTGGAACCACCTGATTTGTTGCACTTTCTCGAGTCCTTTGAATCTTCTTAGCCGAGGATCGTGGTGCAAGATTACCCCTAGCTTTTTGCATATTGGAGTTCTTTAAACCTTCATTCTAGCCGAGGATCGTGGGTATTTGGGGAGACCACCCTAACTGTTGCATATTGGAGTTCTTTGAACCTGCATTGTTACGGATCGTGGTTGGAACCATCCTAGATGTTGTACCTCGAAGTCACCTTAAATTTTTCTTATCCGAGGATCGTGGTGAGACCGCCCCTAGCTGTTGCATATTGAGTTCTTTAAACCTGCAAATTTGTTACACGGATCGTGCTTGGACCACCTGGAATATTTACACCTCGAAGTCGCTTTAAATCTTCTTATCCGGCGAGGATCGTGGTGGGATCTCACCCTAGCTCGTTGCACCTCGAGTCACTTTAAGCACTTTCTTATCCGAGTGATCGAGGTGGGACCACCCCTAGCTGTTGCATATTGTGTTCTTTAAACCTGTATTGTTACGGATCGTGGTGGACCATCGCTCATCTCACGATCTCGAGCATTCATTTGTTCACGTCGGTGGGCGTGTGATGCGCTTTAGGGTTTTCCAGCGTACGCTCCAGGTTGCAGCTTCGGGCGTTACTGCTCTGTCTTCTGGCTCGTTTTTATGCGTGTGTAGCCGGTCAACGTCCTTTAAACCTTTCCCTGCCGTCCTGGTGGAAACTGAGCACATTTTTGCTGTGGATACTGCTTGCGCAAACCTAATGATACCGGATCGTGGTGGGACCACCTAGGTGTTGCACTTTCGAGTCCTTTAAATCTTCCTAGCCGAGGATCGTTGTGGGACCACCCTTGCATCTAGTCCCTAGGTGCATGACCGGGCTTTAAACTCTTAGCCGAGGATCGTGGTGGGACCACCCTAACTGTTGCATATTGAGTTCTTTAAACCTGCATTCCTAGCGCGGATCGTGGTGGAACCACCCTGGTGTTGCACACTTCGGAGTCCTTTAAATCTTCCTAGCCGAGGATCGTTGGTGGGACCACCCTAACTGTTGCATATTGAGTTCTTTAAACCTGCATTATTACGGATCGTGGTGGGACCGCCCTAGGTGTTGCACTGAGTCCTTTAAACCTTCTTAGCCGAGGAATCGTGGTGGGACCACCCTAACTGTTGCATATTCGAGTTCTTTAAACCTGCATTGTTACGGATCGTGGTGGGACCACCTAGGTGTTGCACTTGAGTCCTTTAAATCTTCTAGCCGAGGATCGTGGTGGGACCACCCTACTGTTCCATGAGTTCTTTAAGCCTGCATTGCATACTGAGTCCTTTAAATCCTCGCTAAATCTTCCTAGCCGAGGATCGTTGGTGCCAGGACCACCCCTAACTGTTGCATATTGAGTTCTTTAAACCTGCATTGTTACTGGATCGTGGTGGGACCAGCCCTGCAGGTGTTGCACTTCGAGTCCTTTAAATCTTCTTAGCCGAGGATCGTGGTGAGACCACCCTAACTGTTGCATATTGAGTTCTTTAAACCTGCATTGTTACGGATCGTGGTGGGACCACCTAGGTGTTGCACTTCGGAGTCCTTTAAATCTTCTTAGCCGAGGATCGTTGGTGGGACCACCTAACTGTTGCATATAATAGTGAGTTCTTTAAACCTGCATTGTTCTGTGGATCGTGGTGGGACCGCCCTAGGTGTTGCACTTCGAGTCCTTTTGAAACCTTCCTAGCCGAGGATCGTTGTGGAACCACCCTAACTGTTGCATATTGAGTTCTTTAAACCTGCATTGTTATGGATCGTGGTGAGACCACCCCAGGTGTTGCAACTTCGAGTCCTTTAAATCTTCTTGGCCGAGGATCGTGGTGGGACCACCCTAACTGTTGCATTATTCTTATGAGTGTCTTTCGACCACCTGACCATCTGTCAAGGATCGAGGTGGGACCACCCTAACTGTTGCATATTGGAGTTCTTTAAACCTGCATTGTTACGGATCGTGTGTTTGACCACCTAGGTGTAAATGTACCCGAGTCCTTTAAATCTTCTTAGCCGAGGATCGTGGTGGGACCACCCTAACTGTTGCATATTGAGTCTTTAAACCTGCATTGTTACGGATCGTGGTGGAACCGCCCTAGGTGTTGCACTTCGAGTCCTTTTAAATCTTCCTAGCCGAGGATCGTTGGTGGGACCACCTAACTGTTGCATATTGGAGTTCTTTAAACCTGCATTGTTAGCCGAGGATCGTGGTGGGACCACCCTAGGCTGTTGCATACGCTTCGAGTCTTTAAACCTGCATTATCTACGGGATCGTGGTTGGACCACCTAACTGTTGTACCTATTGAGATCTTTAAATTGCATTCTTATGCTGAGGTCATGGGTGGGACTGCCCTAGGTGTTGCACTTGAGTCCTTTAAATCTTCTTGGCCACAGAGGATCGTGGTGGGACCACCCTAACTGTTGCATATTGAGTTCTTTAAACCTGCATTGTTACGGATCGTGGTGGACCACCCTAGGTGTTGCACTTCGAGTCCTTTAAATCTTCTAGCCGAGGATCGTGTTGGGACCACCTAACTGTTGCATATTGAGTTCTTCAAACCTGCATTATTATGGATCGTGGTGAGAGACCGCCCTAGGTGTTGCAATCGAGTCCTTTAAATCTTCCTAGCCGAGGATCGTGGTGACCACCCTAATATTTGCATATTGAGTTCTTTAAATCCTGCATTGTTACCCATCGTGGGTGGGACCACCTCTAGGTGTTGCAATTCGAGTCCTTTAAATCTTCCTAGCCGAGGATCGTTGGTGGGACCACCCTAACTGTTGCATATTGAGTTCTTTAAACCTGCATTGTTACACGGATCGTGGTGGGACCACCCTAGGTGTTGCACTTCGAGTCCTTAAATCTTCTTAGCGAGGATCGTGGTGGGACCACCCTAACTGTTGCATATTGAGTTCTTTAAACCTGCATTATCTGAGGATCGTGGTTCAATCGGAACCGCGCCAGGTGTTGCACTTCGAGTCCTTTAAATCTTCTAGCCGAGGATCGTGGTGGGACCACCTAACTGTTGCATATTGAGTTCTTTAAACCTGCATTGTTATGGATCGTGGTGGGACCGCCCTAGGTGTTGCATACTTGAGTCCTTTAAATCTTCTTAGCCGAGGATCGTTGTGGGACCACCTAACTGTTGTTGCATAATTCTTTAAACCATTACGGATCGTGGTACCACCTAGGTGTTGCACTATGAGTTCTTTACCTGCATTGTTACGGATCGTGGTGGGACCGCCCTAGGTGTTGCACCTGAGTCCTTTAAATCTTCCTAGCCGAGGATCGTGGTGAGACCACCCTAACTGTTGCATATTGAGATCTTTAAACCTGCATTGTTATGATCGTGGTGGACCACCTAGGTGTTGCACTTCGAGTCCTTTAAATCTTCTTAGCCGAGGATCGTGGTGGGACCACCTAGGTGTTGCATATTGAGTCCTTTAAACCTTCCTAGCCGAGGATCGTGGTGGGACCACCCTAGCTGTTGCATATTGAGTTCTTTAAACCTGCATTGTTACGGATCGTGGTGGACCACCCTAGGTGTTGCACTTGGAGTCCTTTAAATCTCTTAGGATCGTGGTGGGACCACCCCTAGGTGTTGCACTCGGAGTCCTTTAAATCTTCTTAGCCGAGGATCGTGATGGGACCACCCTAACTGTTGCATATTGAGTTCTTTAAACCTGCATTGTTACGGATCTTGGTGGGACCACCCTAATTGTTGCATATTGAGTTCTTTAAATTTGCATTGTTACGGATCGTGGTGGAACCACCCTAGGTGTTGCAATTCGAGTCCTCCAAATCTTCTTAACCGAGGATCGTGGTGGGACCACCCTAACTGTTGCATATTGAGTCCTTTAAACCTGCATTGTTACGGATCGTGGTGGGACCATCCTAGGTGTTGCACTTCGAGTCCTTTGAATCTTCTTAGCCGAGGATCGTGGTGGGACCACCCTAACTGTTGCATATTGAGTTCTTTAAACCTGCATTGTTACGGATCGTGGTGGGACCACCCTAGGTGTTGCATATTCGAGTCCTTTAAATCTTCCTAGCCGAGGATCGTGGTGGGACCACCCTAACTGTTGCATATTGAGTTCTTTAAACCTGCATTCTTAGCCGAGGATCGTGGTGGGACCCCCCTAACTGTTGCATATTGAGTCCTTTAAATCTTCTTAGCCAAGGATCGTGATGGGACCACCCTAACTGTTGCATATTGAATTCTTTAAACCTGCACTGTTACGGATCGTGGTGGGACCACCCTAGGTGTTGCACATTGAGTCCTTTAAATCTTCTTAGCCGAGGATCGTGATGGGACCACCCTAACTGTTGCATATTGAGTTCTTTAAACCTGCATTGTTACGGATCTTGGTGGGACCACCCCTAGGTGTTGCACTCGAGTCCTTTAAATCTTCTTAGCCGAGGATCGTGGTGGGACCACCTAACTGTTGCATATTGAATTCTTTAAACCTGCACTGTTACGGATCGTGGTGGGACCACCCTAGGTAATGCACTCCGAGTCCTTCAAATCTTCTTAGCCGAGGATCGTGGTGGGACCACCCTAACTGTAGCATATTGAGTACTTTAAACCTGCATTGTTAGGATCGTGGTGGGACCACCCTAGGTGTTGCATATTCGAGTTCTTTAAATCTTCTAGCCGAGGATCGTGGTGGGACCACCCTAACTGTTGCATATTGAGTTCTTTAAACCTGCATTGTTACGAGGATCGTGGTGGGACCACCTAGGTGTTGCACTCGAGTCCTTTAAATCTTCTTAGCCGAGGATCGTGGTGGGACCACCCTAGCTGTTGCATATTGAGTTCTTTGAAACCTGCATTGTTACGGATCGTGGTGGGACCACACCTAGGTGTTGCACTTCGAGTCCTTTAAATCTTCCTAGCCGAGGATCGTGGTGGGACCACCCTAGCTGTTGCATATTGAGTTCTTTATTCTTACCGGATCGTGGTGGGACCACCCTAGGTGTTGCATATTGAGTCCTTTAAATCTTGTTAGCCGGATCGTGGTGGGACCACCCTAACTGTTGCATATTGAGTTCTTTAACCTGCATTGTTATGGATCGTGGTGGGACCACCCTAGGTGTTGCACTCGAGTCCTTTAAATCTTCCTAGCCGAGGATCGTGGTGGGACCACCTAACTGTTGCATATTGAGTTCTTTAAACCTGCATTGTTACGGATCGTGGTGGACCACCCTAGGTGTTGCACTCGAGTCCTTTAAAATCTTCCTAGCCGAGGATCGTGGTGGGACCACCCTAGCTGTTGCATATTGAGTTCTTTAAACCTGCATTGTTACGGATCGTGGTGGGACCACCTAGGTGTTGCACTCGAGTCCTTTAAATCTTCTAGCCGAGGATCGTGGGACCACCTAACTGTTGCATATTGAGTTCTTTAAACCTGCATTGTTACGAATCGTGGTGGAACCACCCTAGGTGTTGAACTTCGAGTCCTTTACATCTTCCTAGCCGAGGATCGTGGTGGGACCACCCTAACTGTTGCACATTGAGTTCTTTAAACCTGCATTGTTACGAATCGTGGTGGAACCACCCTAGGTGTTGCACTTCGAGTCCTTTAAATCTTCTTAGCCGAGGATCGTGGTGGGATTCCTAGCCGAGGATCGTTGTGGGACCACCCTAACTGTTGCATATTGAGTTCTTTAAACCTGCATTGTTCTGGATCGTGGTGGGACCACACTAGGTGTTGCACTTCGAGTCCTTTAAATCTTCCTAGCCGAGGATCGTGGTGAGACCACCCTAACTGTTGCCTATTGAGATCTTTAAACCTGCATTGTTATGGTTCGTGGTGGGACCGCCCTAGGTGTAGCACTTCGAGTCCTTTAAATCTTCTTAGCCGAGGATCGTGGTGGGACCACCCTAACTGTTGCATAGTTGCATATTGAGTTCTTTAAACCTGCATTGTTACGGATCGTGGTGGGACCACCCTAGGTGTTGCACTTCGAGTTCTTTGAATCTTCTTAGCCGAGGATCGTGGTGGGACCAACCTAACTGTTGCATCTTGAGTTCTTTAAACCTGCATTATTGCGGATCGTGGTGGAACCGCCCTAGGTGTTGCACTTCGAGTCCTTTAAATCTTCTCAGCCGAGGATCGTGGTGGGACCACCCTAGGTGTTGCACTCGGAGTCCTTTAAACCTGCATTATTATGGGTCGTGGTGGGACCGCCCTAGGTGTTACACTTCGAGTCCTTTAAATCTTCCTAGCCGAGGATCGTGGTGAGACCACCCTAACTGTTGCCTATTGAGATCTTTAAACCTGCATTGTTATGGTTCGTGGTGGGACCGCCCTAGGTGTAGCACTTCGAGCCCTTTGAATCTTCTTAGCCGAGGATCGTGGTGGGACCACCCTAACTGTTGCATATTGAGTTTTTTAAACCTGCATTGTTATGGATCGTGGTGGGACCGCCCTAGGTGTTGCACTCGGAGTCCTTTAAATCTTCCTAGCCGAGGATCGTTGTGGGACCACCCTAACTGTTGCATATTGAGTTCTTCAATCCTGCATTGTTCTGGATCGTGGTGGGACCGCCCTAGGTGTTGCACTCGGAGTCCTTTAAATCTTCCTAGCCGAGGATCGTTGTGGGACCACCCTAACTGTTACATATTGAGTTCTTTAAACCGGCATTATTACGGATCGTGGTGGAACCGCCCTAGGTGTTGCACTTCGAGTCCTTTAAATCTTCTCAGCCAAGGATCGTGGTGGGACCACCCTAACTGTTGCATATTGAGATCTTTGAAACCTGCATTGTTACGGATCGTGGTGGGACCACCCTAGGTGTTGCACTTCGAGTCCTTTAAATCTTCTTAGCCGAGGATCGTGGTGGGACCACCCTAACTGTTGCATATTGAGTTCTTTAAACCTTCTTACGGGATCGTGCCCCGCCCTGCATACTGAGTTCTTTAGTCCTGCATTAAATCTTCCTAGCCGAGGATCGTGGTGGGACCACCCTAACTGTTGCATATTGAGTTCTTTAAACCTGCATTGTTACGGATCGTGGTGGGACCACCCTAGGTGTTGCACTCGAGTCCTTTAAATCTTCTTAGCCGAGGATCGTGGTGGGACCACCCTAACTGTTGCATATTGAGTTCTTTAAACCTGCATTGTTACGGATCGTGGTGGGACCACCTAGGTGTTGCACTCGAGTCCTTTAAATCTTCTAGCCGAGGATCGTGGTGGGACCACCTAGCTGTTGCATATTGAGTTCTTTAAACCTTCTTAGCCGAGGATCGTGGTGGGACCGCCTAGCTGTTGCATATTGAGTTCTTTAAACCTGCATTGTTACGGATCGTGGTGGAACCACCCTAGCTGTTGCATATTGAGTTCTTTGAAACCTGCATTGTTACGGATCGTGGTGGGACCACCCTAGGTGTTGCACTCGAGTCCTTTAAATCTTCCTAGCCGAGGATCGTGGTGGGACCACCCTAGCTGTTGCATATTGAGTTCTTTAAACCTGCATTGTTACGGATCGTGGTGGAACCACCTGGGTTGTTGCACTCGAGTCCTTTGAATCTTCTTAGCCGAGGATCGTGGTGGACCACCTAGCTGTTGCATATTGAGTCCTTTAAATCTTCTAGCCGAGGATCGTGGTGGGACCACCTAGCTGTTGCATATTGAGTTCTTTAAACGTGCATTGCTACGGATCGTGGTGAGACAACCCTAGGTGCTGCACTCCGAGTCCTTTAAATCTTCTTAGCCGAGGATCGTGGTGGGACCACCCTAGCTGTTGCATATTGAGTTCTTTAAACCTGCATTGTTACGGATCGTGGTGGACCACCCTGTTGTTGCATATTGAGTTCTTTGAACCTGCATTGTTACGGATCGTGGTGGGACCATCCTAGATGTTGTACTCGAGTCCTTTAAATCTTCTTATCCGAGGATCGTTGTGGGACCACCCTAACTGTTGCATATTGAGTTCTTCAATCCTGCATTGCTCTGGATCGTGGTGGGACCGCCCTAGGTGTAGCACTTCGAGTCCTATAAATCTTCTTAGCCGAGGATCGTGGTGGGACCGCCCTAGGTGTAGCACTTCGAGTCCTATAAATCTTCTTAGCCGAGGATCGTGGTGGGACCACCCTAACTGTTGCATAGTTGCATATTGAGTTCTTTAAACCTGCATTGTTACGGATCGTGGTGGACCACCTAGGTGTTGCACTTCGAGTCCTTTGAATCTTCCTAGCCGAGGATCTTGGTGGGACCACCTAGCTGTTGCATATTGAGTTCTTTAAACCTTCTTAGCCGAGGATCGTGGTGGGACCGCCCTAGCTGTTGCATACTGAGTTCTTTAAATCTTGTTAGCCGAGGATCGTGGTGGGACCACCCTAACTGTTGCATATTGAGTTCTTTGAAACCTGCATTGTTACGGATCGTGGTGGGACCATCCTAGGTGTTGCACTCGAGTCCTTAAATCTTCTTAGCCGAGGATCGTGGTGGGACCACCCTAGCTGTTGCATATTGAGTTCTTTAAACCTGCATTGTTACGGATCGTGGTGGGACCACCCCTAGGTGTTGCACTCGAGTCCTTCAAATCTTCTTAGCCGAGGATCGTGGTGGGACCGCCCTAGGTGTAGCACTTCAAGCCCTTTGAATCTTCTTAGCCGAGGATCGTGGTGGGACCACCCTAACTGTTGCATAGTTGCATATTGAGTTCTTTAAACCTGCATTGTTACGGATCGTGGTGGGACCATCCTAGGTGTTGCACTTCGAGTTCTTTGAATCTTCTTAGCCGAGGATCGTGGTGGGACCAACCTAACTGTTGCATATTCGAGTCCTTTAAACCTTCTTAGCCGAGGATCGTGGTGGGACCACCCTAGGTGTTGCATGTTGTATTGAGTTCTTTAAACCAGCGTTGTTACGGATGGTGGTGGGACCACCCTAGGTGATGCACTTCGAGTCCCTTAAATCTTCCTAGCCGAGGATCGTTTGAGACCACCCTGACTGCTGCATATTGAGTTCTTTAAACCTGCATTGTTATGGATCGTGGTGGGACCGCCCTAGGTGTTGCACTTCGAGTCCTTTGAATCTTCTTAGCCGAGGATCGTGGTGGGACCACCCTAGCTTTTGCATATTGAGTTCTTTGAACCTGCATTGTTACGGATCGTGTTGGAACCATCCTAGATGTTGTACCTCGAGTCCCTTAAATTTTCTTAGCCGAGGATCGTGGTGGGACCACCCTAGCTTTTGCATATTGAGTTCTTTAAACCTTCTTAGCCGAGAATCGTGGTGGGACCGCCCTAGCCTTTGCATACTGAGTTCTTTAAACCTGCATTGTTACGGATCGTGGTGGAACCACCCTAGCTGTTGCATATTGAGTTCTTTGAACCTGCATTGTTACGGATCGTGTTGGGACCACCTAGGTGTTGCACTTCGAGTCCTTTAAATCTTCCTAGCCGAGGATCGTGGTGGGACCACCTAGCTGTTGCATATTGAGTTCTTTAAACCTGCATTGTTACGGATCGTGGTGGGAACCACCTAGGTGTTGCACTCGAGTCCTTTAAATCTTCCTAGCCGAGGATCGTGGTGGGACCACCTAACTGTTGCATATTGAGTTCTTTAAACCTGCATTGTTACGGATCGTGGTGGGACCACCTAGCTGTTGCATATGAGTTCTTTAAACCTGCATTGTTACGGATCGTGGTGGGATCACCCTAGGTGTTGCACTTCGAGTCCTCTAAATATTCTTAGCCGAGGATCGTGGTGGGACCACTCTAGCTGTTGCATATTGAGTTCTTTAAACCTGCATTGTTACGGATCGTGGTGGGACCACCCTAACTGTTGCACATTGAGTTCTTTAAACCTGCATTGTTACGGATCGTTGTGGGACCACCCTAGCTATTGCACCTCGAGTCCTTTGAACCTTCTAATCCGAGGATCGTGGTGGAACCACCCTAACTGTTGCATATTGAGTTCTTTAAACCTGCATTGTTACGGATCGTGGTGGGACCACCCTAGAAGTTGCACCTCGAGTCCTTTAAATCTTCTTAGTCGAGGATCGTGGTGGGACCACCCTAGAATGCTGCACCTCGAGTCCTTCAAACCTTGTTAGCCGAGGATCGTGGTGGGACCACCCTAACTGTTGCATGTTGAGTTCTTTAAACCTGCATTGTTACGGATAGTGGTGGGACCACCCTAGGTGTTGCACTTCGAGTCCTTTAAATCTTCCTAGCCGAGGATCGTTGTGGGACCACCCTAACTGTTGCATATTGAGTTCTTTAAACCTGCATTGTTACGGATCGTGGTGGGACCGCCCTAGGTGTTGCATATTGTATTGAGTTCTTTAAACCTGCATTGTTATGGATCGTGGTGGGACCACCTAACTGTTGCATATTGAGTTCTTTAAACCTGCATTGTTATGGATCGTGGTGGGACCATCCTAGGTGTTGTACCTCGAGTCCTTTAAATCTTCCTAGCCGAGGATCGTGGTGGGACCACCCTAGCTGTTGCATATTGAGTTCTTTAAACCTGCATTGTTACGGATCGTGGTGGGACCACCTAGGTGTTGCACCTCGAGTCCTTTAAATCTTCTTAGCCGAGGATCGTGGTGGGACCACCTAGGTGCTGCATATTCGAGTCCTTTAATCTTCTTAGCCGAGGATCTTGGTGGGACCACCCTAATTGTTGCATATTGAGTTCTTTAAATTTGCATTGTTACGGATCGTGGTGGAACCACCCTAGGTGTTGCAATTCGAGTCCTCCAAATCTTCTTAGCCGAGGATCGTGGTGGGACCACCCTAGCTTTTGCATATTGAGTTCTTTAAACCTTCTTAGCCGAGGATCGTGGTGGGACCACCCTAGCTGTTGCATATTGAGTTCTTTGAACCTGCATTGTTACGGATCGTGGTGGAACCACCCTAGTTGTTGCCTTTCGAGTCCTTTGAATCTTCTTAGCCG